>VZTY01005794.1:43073-76053 GCA_013400935.1 Turnix velox
CTCTTTCTCACAGAGTTGGGCATCTCTTGCAATTACAAATCCAGAGTCAATAACTAAGGAAGGCTGTGAAGTAGGGAGATCCAGATGCTAATAGTGTTCCCTATCATGTGTCACTAACTCAGGAAGAATAATTCTGCAGATCCGGTGCTTACATAAGAAAAACTCTGCCTTTAGCTGACTTAAGGAATTTTGGTAGACCTAAATAAAATCAACACATTGTTCAGATGAAACAACAACAAAAATCAACACATCAGAATAAAGAAATCACATCATCTAGAACAGTACAAATGTTCTTCCTCTACCAAACTGAAAGAGATTTAGATTAAATATTAGGAGGTAATTGTTTACTGTGGGGGTGTTGATGTACTGGAACAGGTTGCCCAAAGAAACTATGAATGTCCTGTGTTCAAGACCAGGCCAGATGGGGCTTTAAGCAACCTGTTCTAGTGAGGGGTGTCCCTGCTTTTGGGAGGGGGAGGGGTGAGAACTAGGTGATCCTTAAGGTCTTTTCCAACCAAAATAATTCTATAATTGTCTATAATTGCCTAGTGACATACTCCACAAACAACAGGATGAGTAAGACACATGTAGAATAAAACAAGAAAAGGCACTGGAAAATTTAACAGCTTGCTGTCTAGATATTTGCTCAAAAAGAGAATTGCTGATCTACCTTTAAAATATCTGCCATTGTGATGAATATTACTCTGTAAAAACAGTAGCTGTATAAAGAAGGAAGACTAAGGTACCTCCACATGCTGTAGCTAATTTACAAAGAATTTCAACATTGGAGACCTGAAAGGAAAGGCTTGATTTCTCATGGGTACATATGAACAGAAGCTTGCTAAAACCAAGAGAAAATTTAGCAACTGCAAATATGTCTTGAGGAAGGAAGATAGAGGCACAGCTGGCATAGTCCCTACTTAGTCAATGAATAATGTCTATCCTTCATTGATAGTTACTGACAAGCCGGTAGCTAAACTTGCACAGGTCCTACAGACCTGGTGTCTGGCCGCAGGAATAAACAGGCTGTGCTGAGTTCCCAGCGCTGCAACATCTTGTAGTCAGATAATAATTAAATCCTTCCATCATGAGAAAAATTATATAAAAACTGCAGAAGTAGTGAAGATCCCTCAGCACATAATAAACTACTGCTAAATACACTTTCTAGCATTTGTTAGCCTTAAAAGCAAGGTAATAATTTAGCATGTCTGCTAAAACTATTCAGTGCAGAGTGGCTATGGCTTCTAAAAACTTGCTTTCAGTTTCTTTGTATTAGCTGTGCCAATTAACCCGGATTAATTTTGTATGTTGTATTTGGAAGAAATAATTTTTCTGGAAGCAGGAAAAAGAGCTGTTCCTTTGGATCCAGCCACTAAAGACGTATTGAAGGGTAGATGAATATTGAGTCATTGAAGAAGGTAACTAGAAGAGTTGCAACATGGTATAGCTGAGCACAAAATCCTCCGGTAAACATCTTTGTACAGCACTACTTCAAGTCAATGTCAACCTAGGAAACAAAAATGCATCAATGCAAGAAGGCAGAGCTCTGAAACAGGGGTCTTCCAAAATTTTGGATTTACACTCCAGATACATATTAATTAATTAATTAATATTTAGGTTAGGTACATATACAACTGAGGTTCTAGTATTTTCTTTCCAGACTGTAGTAGATCATCTTGTGCACTGCCTGGAGTGCACACACTCCACTTTGGAGATCACTGCTCTAAAAGAATGTACCCCAAAGGAACATCAACCCAAAGGAATGTTTATATCATCAGCATCTTAAAATATTCAGAGACTCTAGAGTACCATATGTTGTCTAGAAAAGAGATATGAATGTAGAAGAAAGGATTGTTGCTGAAATTTGACTACAGAATTACAGCAGGTTTAGCTGTGAATGGTAGGCAGCTAATAAGTGTGTTTGCAAGTGGGGTACCCTGCACAACCTTCAGAGTGTCTGGAAGAACATAGATCCTCATCATTATATCTATATCCTCATCATTATTTCTACTATCAATACAAATATAAACAGTTATCATAAACAGCTTGCTTTCTGCTTTTCTGTTACCTAACTCAGACTCCCTTACAGCTTGGGGCTTGATGTAAAGCATCAACATTATCTTCTCTGTGCCATCATCAAAATCTAATCAAATTCCAGCTACCTTGATTTAAGAAATTCCCTCACTGCTGAGAATGTTAGGGGCATCTTCTCTAACAACAATCGTATTTCTGTTGTCCCTTTTGAAGTACAAATGTGATGTTCTCATACAAAATAACATTCTGAGAGACTGCAGAATGAATAATGTGTGGGATAGTTTGAGCTTGTGACTATCCCAGAGCTGAGTGCTGAAGCCTTTGAGTTAGACATAAAACACTCCTGACATCAGCATTTCACGTTGATCCTCCACTCATCCCCTCGGCATGTGTGAGGCTCATTACAAGGCACCTAGTGTTTCTGGCCTTGGCATGGGACCAACCTGGTCTGTACTGACGAGGCTAACAGACTTTAGGCCATGCAAAGAAATAGCAAGAGTGAGAATTAGCCTCCTAAATCTAAGGATCAGGATCACTTTCCTTTGTGACTTTCCAGTGTTACAAAGGAAGCAGGTGAGGAAACAGGGAACTGAGTCCTGGAAGCACAGCCCTGGTGAGCTGAGCACAACATCAAGCTGCCTGCAGGGATCACAGGGAGGTGTTTAAACCCGAACCTCTGCTGAAAGTGGAGTACATGAGGATCTGTACATGAGTCAGTAACAGGCAGGTGGAGTGTCTAGGGCTGGGATGGAAGCAGAACTGTATTTTCCTTTCCCTTGCTTCTTGTCTCAAGTCTGGAAGTTTCCATATCTGATTGCTACAGCTCATCCCATCTCTGCGTCCCCAGTCCATTCACCCTTTCATATGGGCACTGGGACCAGCTCAAATTCCTTTTCCTGCCTAACACTGAGCAAAATCTTAATTCAGAATGTCATGCTGCCTGCTAGCACATGGATTTGGCAGACACAATCCAGTGGATTCCTGTCAAGATCTCTGCTCCATCTTTTTGAGAAAATAAAAGAAGCAAAAAGCAACCAATGCCACCATGAATAGAGCAGCAATTATATTAGTCTAAAATCCTTCCAAGTTTACTAAAGCTTATCTCCCTCAAACTAGACTGCATAATTGATAGAAATTACCAACTCATTTATAACGTTTATTTTTCAGAATAAAACATGACCTAGTGGGAGTTGTCCCTGCTTATGGCAGAGAGGTTGGAAGTAGATGCTCTTTAAGGTATTTTCCAATCCAAACTACTCTATGATTCTATGATTCTATCTGTGGTAAAGTTGCCCTCTGCTAAAAGCTTCAGGCTCTTGCATTAGGAACTGACACTTTATACATTTCCCATAATAATTCTCACATCTCCCACCTTTTTGGCACTACTTTCTCTCTTTTATACTTAGGGTGCTCTACAGATGATAAGAGATGACTAAGTTTCAGCCAGAGGATTTTCAAGCACCAGTGGTTAGTCTTCAATGAGAGTATTACCTGTCAAATAGTTGATCCAATTTATTGAGCTCTACTGGAATTTAAATTGGAATGGCAAAGAAGTGATTTGCGTAGGGTTAGAAATTGGTCCAAACTTTCTTTCTCCCAACACACTGCAGAGAACTGTACAATGCTGATTTTTTTTTTTTCTAACAAGAGAAGACCAAGCTATAAATCTCAAAACACGATTCTTATCCAGATTTGAGCAATATCGAAGCTCAGACATGATACTTGGCTCCATTCAATTACAGTAAGAAGTTCATTGTAACATTTAAGATGTGGCTAATTTTACAGTTTTCTAACATAGAAAGATATTTCAATTTGGTGTTTTGATTACAGAATAGGTTGAGTTTTCTTTTGCATCTGTTTTTATAAATGCATTTTCTTCCAAGAGAAATCTGAAGTCAAAATTCAGCCTGGGGACAAGAATCTTATTTCTGCAACATTTCAAACAAAAAAAAAGGAATGGAACATCTCTCTAACTCATCTAGCAGGGTGAGAGGGAATGGGTTGGTACATTTGGACTAATATCTGAACTTCCTAATGATTATCTGAAATACTTTTCCCAGCTTTTGGAAAGATGTCTGGTATGTATCAACATCGATGAAATGTTATTTCCTATTATGTAGGAATCTGGATTAAAATAATTGCACAAAAGCCAGTAATGTCATGACACAGTTTCCAGACTTTTATAGGAACTGGAAATAAGTCTTTACACACAAACACTGATTTAAAGCAAACACTTCCTGTTTAACTCTCTTGTTGCCATGCACTTTCTGAAAATTGGGGTTTTTTAAAAATCAGTATGCTGACTGCACAAAGTCTGAGTATTTGGCATGGGTGCCTTGTTTAGACTTTCCTTGCGTGAGAGCTCTAAACAGCATTACTGTCAATCTGCTCCAGCAATCCAATCATTTCTCAAACATCCAGAATCTTTTAATTTCTTCTTCACCAGCCTGACAGCCTTCTGCATAGCAGCTTTCTAGAGGCTACCAAAACTATCAGCAATTTCCTGGCAAGAGAAATTTCCACAAATGGGGCAGGTAGTTCTCTGTTCAGAAACCACCTGCCCTAGGGGATGTTGGTTACATCCACTGTGTCCAAAATTCTCCTTGGATAACAGTTCTTTATTATCTGCTAAGGATTGATGTTAGCAGCACTTTCATGCAACATCACAAGAAGAGCAGTAGTAATGAGCCAGAAGATGGAAGCTTTGAGTTATTGTTTAAGGTACTTGATTAGCTAGATACTGTATTGTCCTCACATTTGTCTAAAAGAAAAGATACATTTTATGGGACCTTTTCCAGGTCTCTCTTCATTAAAGTGAAGAGGTCACATTTATTTGCTGCTAAACAAAACAGTGTATTAGACTGTAGATTATTATATCTAAGTGTGTGTTCTTGGACGATACTTTACAGAGAGAAAGTCAAGTGCAGAACTGTAATTTGTTTCTTCTTGAGAGCCATCTTGGCTCAGAAGAGACCCTCTCTCTCCAAATGTTAAAGGCTTTGTGGGACACTTCTAATCTTGCATTCTCTGCATCATAATTTTAAATGCTTTCTTTTGACTGTTTAAATATGAATCAAAGCACAACAGTGCAAATTTTGCCTAGCAAAGGCTTGCAAACTAAGCCCTACTGGATCAGAGCTTTAAAGGAGACATTCAGTTTGCAATGTTGGACTTTCATGTGTACTGTCTTGCATTTTGTCGGCTAAGACCTGAATCCTTTCCTTTGACACAAAAATAGTCATACATTAAATATTCCCATCCCATATTTTAGAAATATTAGATGTCATAGCTTCACTTTATATGAGTAATTAAAGATTGCAGGATAGGCAGAAATCAGAAAAACTGTTGAACTGTGGAAAGAGTAGTACCTTCACCCAAAGGGACAGGTGGAACAGGTTGGTGTTTCTGTGACACTGATAATCTGTATTGGATTTATTTTTGCAGTTAACCTCCAGTTGTCTTGGAAGTTCCAGCACAGAAATCAGTTTCATTCCCTGAAGATTTTACATCTAATCTTACAATGGATAAAGAATTTGCAAAATTATTCTTGCTTTCCTTGCTAGTATAGAATGGAAAAGTGGTATGTGCTCTAAAAGTAACAGCTTCATAGAATTACAGCATCACAAGGATGAAAAGGCCTAGAAGGGTCATCCGTTGACCTCTGCATCTACCCTGGTTTGAGGAGGGGTAGAGCAAATTTTCTGTTCAGCAGTTTTGTTTATTGGCTAGGCCTCTTCTAACTCTCTGAAATTAACAGCATGTTGTGCAGAAATCTTTACTTAAAGTGATGGGTAATTTGTATAGACTGTGCCAAGGAATGGTTGCAGAGAGGCCTTTGCTTTCACTAATTGCCATAACAACCGGGTCAGCTAATTTTGATATTTGCTTCTCTAGGGGTCAGAAATGGAAAAGCATAGAGGGGTTCCACCTGCTGGGAGGACAGACAGCTCAGTTGAACCCAAGCTGATCAACAGTAGTATTCCACTACTCTATGTTCAGTATACAGCTGAAAGATCAAAGGGTCGCCTCTCTTTCTACAATTGCCATCCAAGGAGGAGGCTCGTCTATTCATCTGCCTCTGATCCTCATCCCTGTGCTCCTGTCTCCACTCTCTGCTGAGTCTAGCCTGGGACTGTCTCAGTGACTGCTGTTGATGTTCTCCTGGGAGTTTAATATGGTTCCGTACATACTCTTTCACTATTTTCTTTTTATATTATTATTAATAGTTCATTAAAATTGTTGGATTCTTCCAAACTTATAAATACCTCAATCCCTTCTCCTTTCTCCATGTGTGAGAGAAAGGAGGAGAAATGTCTGTCTCTGTCCAGTTTTGGGTCAAATTTGGCCTGAAACAATTTCAAATTAATAGTTTGAATTCTAGCTTGTATTCTACTTTGTTCAGGGAAAACAGAGAGCTCACATAATGCTCTTAAGCAAAATCTTACATTATATCTTTAGAGACTTTCAATGAAGCTGGCTGATGCAGGGGGGTTGAACTGGCTGAGTCTATCGCATAATTTGTTTCTTATTTGTGTTTGGATATAGTGGTCTAAGCATGCTCTCTTGGTGTGGATTTACCATCAGAAGTATAAGACTGTTGTTTGGATAATGATTTTATCTTCAGGTCTCAGGCATCACATGATGGATTCTTTTACTAATTACACTTGTGGTTTCACCTGTGGGAAGTCTAGTTTGCCCTTTGATAACTATGCCAAAGTGATACTTACAGAATCTCACACTGTTCAGAGAGTGAGTATTACTTTCATGCATATGTGATTTTGTCATTTGCTTTCCTGAATGTGTTGTAGAGGTGTTTTTTTGTTAAGTATCAGTGTTACATGACTTTTGATGTTGTTATGTAAACCCCAAGGCTGGAATCAAAGGCTGGTGAAGTTCATTCAATCCATGCACAGAAAACAATTGTGGAATACAGATGACTCCCCATCTAAAAATCACAGTAGAAATTCTAACTGCCCCCCTGCAGGGAGCCTTTTCAGAAACTCAGGCAGATACTACCAAAGCCATGGCACAGACACAAGCAACTTTCTTTTCCCGACTTTGTCCTCCACTGACACCCCTAAACCCTTCTCATCAGGGCTACACTCAGGCAACTCTCCATCCAGCCTGTATCTGCGCTTTGAGTTGCCCTGACCAGGTGCAGGACCTTGCACATGGCCTTGTTGAACTTCATGAGGTTGGCATGGGCCCACCTCCCAAGCCTGTTAGGGTCCCTCTTCCCTCTAATGCAATTTGAACAGGACAGAACTTCAAAAATGTGTTCTACACTGCAGCTGGGGACATTGCCCTATCTGGAAACTCTGGTAGAAAGCATCAGAGGTGACTTAAAGTTGATCTTTAGGATTCTGGAGTCCAGGATACAAAGGCTCTGAATCCAACTGTACCTCAATTGAGAAAGAAATCTTAGCAGCATATAGATGTGTTAGTGCTGCTTCAGAGGTAAATGATATTGAAGAACTTCTTCATGCTCTGATTGCCAGTACTGGGCTGTGTGTTTAAGTAAATCATTATGCTATCAATGCTGCCCATAGCAAATGAGTTACTTTAACCAAGCATTGCAGTGGCTTGGAAAGAGGCATTTGGACAGTGACCTTAATAACAGGATTTATCTTTTGGTCAGTCATGGAGAAGTCAGGCAGTTGGACTAGATTATCTCTGTAGGCTCCTGCCAACAGAAACTATCCTGTCCCCACCCCAGACCAGGACAGTGCCCCACAGTAAAATCATACAATTACTTTTGGTAGATGTATAGCTTATTTATTTTTTACAGTCTCTTAGGATAAAAACTCCAGAGGGTCCATTGCTTCATAATTTTCATATTTTAAAAGTTTTCTTAATATCCAGTATTAAACTTTTCTGTTGCAATCAGAGCTCACTAGCCCTTGCTCTCTATTTGAAAGTTACACATTATAGCTCCTACTCTTTGCAACAGCTTTTGTATAAGTTTTTGTATTTCCCCTTATGCACCTCTTCTTTGTCTAAATAACCTAGAAAGAAAATGAACGTGTTTAGTCAAAATTGTTTATTTTTATAGAGCAGTCTTATCCGCCAAAAGGAACAGAAAGGACCAGAGGAATAATGAGATTAAACATTCAAGTGATAACTCATTTGCTAGTTATTATACTTCAGACATAGCTTGGCATAGAGGTGTGCATGTGGGATGTTATTTTGTTGTCAATTCAGCACGTATAAGCATGCTTACAGACATGAATGAGATTGCCAGCCTGGTAGCACTGGAAAGATCTAGTTCCTCACAGGTTTGTGTGCAGATTGCAAGAAGTTTCTCAGAGTTATTTTCCTCAGAGGTGATATGTGAGTCATGAAGCTCCTGTACTCCATTTACTGACATTATTTATCTTGTAAATAACTAACTGTGTAATGTAATTTCCTGTAGTTTTTCCCAGCAGCTGTCATTATTATTTGAGATGATTCTGAAAACCACAGAAACTTAGCAGGTGAGGTGAAGTTGTGGCAAGGCTTAGGGTCTGCAGGTGACTCAGGGTTTGTTTTCTGAAAGGGAAGCAGCTGCCAGACTTGCACTCTTGGGATTGCTGATGTACACATGAAGGCTAAAGCATGGCTCAACTCCTTGGTACCATGGGACTTCATAAAACTTTGTAAAGTTAAGACTTTCATGAGTATGGGTATTAGATGTAATTTAAAATTTTTTTGTACTAGAGACTACAGACATCAGTATTTCAAATATAGATCATCTTCTCTTATGTATGCAACTGCAATTTCCATGAGCTGCTAAGGTCCAGATTGCATCCACTTAACTTCAACTCTGGATGCTTACGGATTTGTTTCTATCATGGCCACCTGCACTAAAAAGAGAGAAGGAAAAAGAGGACAAAATCATAAAAATTCATGCTTCAAGGGAAAAGTATTCAAAACAATCTGAATTTAATAAGTACTCAAAATAACCTACATTCCAAAAGTACACGCATTCTCCCCCAAAAATACAGTCTAAACTATGAATAATATGTACTATGAATAGATGAGAGAATCAGATTTAATCAGTTTTATTTCCAAAACCTCCCTCCTTACTTACTAGAAGAATGTTTTTCTTTCCTCAAAGGCACTAATGAATGGAAAAGTTATATTTTCTTTGTAATGATATCTTGTTAAAAAAATGAACTTTGGATACAGAACTTCAGTATTTATGCTGTACTGCCATAGTCAAAGAATACCTATTCAATATAACCTGTTCCATGCCTCCATCTCTCATGATGGAGAACAATTTAGCCTCTCTTAAATGAGAATTAAGGTAGCTTAATATTTCAAGAATGAGAACTTTGGCCCAAGTGCTTGCCAGCTAAAGGAGAGATTGGATCTTAGACATTTCAATCTCCTGGGTTTTCCTAAAATCTCCTTGGAATGGAGCTTGGCCCTGTCCTGGTAGAAGGATGCAGTGGGCTGACAGTGACCTCTGGGACAATAAATTAAGCTCACATCTCTTGCCAGTATTTCTTATTTAAGTGGCTGGGCAAAGCCTTGGGCTCTCACAATGCTTCCCTTGTCTGAACTTCACTTGATGACTGCGAAAAAGCTGGACAGACTTTGGTGGGCATAGGAGGCATCCAGACCTTCTCATTCATGCATACATTCCCATGCTTCCATATAAACTAAAGGACTTCTACTACCTTTTGCAGCCCATTGATTTTGATGGGATTTCACACCAATTTACATCTAAGAGTTATACTGTTAGTAGAATCCAGATACGTGTGCTGAAGATTACTGAAACTCTGATGCTTCAGTGCCTGGGGCTGGGGGAGACAGGTAGCAAGAGGCACTCTAAGAATCTGTGCCCACGAGAGGCACTATAATTCTAAGCTTAAAGCTGCTCAGTCCATTGCAGAAGTGCTGCTACTGCTTTGGTTCTCACAGAGGTCTCAGAGACAGCTGAAAGCAAGACCGGGATAGAGAGCATAACTACTTTAGCCTGCTGGTGTTCTCTGATGGCAGAAACTCTCTTGGCATTCCCTTCAAGCTATGACAGCTGTGCTGCTTCCCAGCATGCCACTGAGTTCTAACCACAGAATGCAGTATGGTGCTGCTCTGTGTTGCTGATTTATATTCTAGAATAAAATCTTTTAATTAAATTATTGTGGAGTAAAACTATGATAATTTTCAGAAGACAGTGGAGTAATTGGACATTAGAGGAAAATGAACTGTGACTGGGGCAGCAGTTTAGTACTGCAGGAAAATTATAGTAATCCTAATGAGGTGCTAAAAAGCAAAATGAAAGCAGTCTCAGTCAGATAGTTGATTTAAAAACCCAGTTGCTTTAGGGCTTTCATGTAAAATGTATCAGCCTCATCCTTATCTACAACACTTTATCTGTTATTGTCAACCACTGTCATGACAGTGTGAGCTTCACCAAATGAGTACATAGACAAGGGGAAGTTGAAGTTAATTAAAAATGTAGTACTTTAAAAAATTAAAATCTTATTTAAGCCATGGTCAAGTATAGTCACTGTTTTACTGTAATAGTTCTGAAAGCAACATGAAAAATTGAAATAAACTCTGAAAGGCCTTGCTGTTTCATAAACAAAATACATATATGCAGGATGTCTTCCACCATGGCTGCCTAACTCACTGATAAACATTGTACTAAATATTCACAAAAATAAATCCACTCCTATATCAAAAGCCTTTTGCTCCACATGAGGTAGAATCATAGACTAGTATGGGTTGGAAGGGACCTTAAAGATCATCAAGTTCCAACCCCCCTGCCATAGGCAGGGACACCTCCCACTAGATCAGGCTGCTCAGTGCCATGTCCAGCCTGGTCTTGAATACCTCCAGAGAGAGGGCATGCACAACCTCTCTGGGCAACCTGTTCCAGTGTTTCACTACCCCCACTGTAAAGAATTTCTTTCTTATGTTAAGTCTAAATGCATGGATGTAGAGCTGTAGTTTAAATGTAATAAGGCATACTAATTTCAGCATTTAGCTCCAGTCCATGTGTAATTTCTTTATTTATATCTGCAGTGCTATCTGTTGGCTGATTTAAAAAAAAATTCTCAAGAAATAATATTCCTAGCTTCAGTCTGATCTGCAAATCCATGCTAGTCTCATGAACTAGCAAAGGTCATAGTTACATGATTAGTTGTCTGATGCAAATATCTCATGTGCAAGAACTGGAAACAGCCAGGAGAGTTCTACAGGATCTTCCCAAGCCTCCATGAGTCCTGGTTGAGAAGGTGTAGGAAGACCAAGAGATGAGAGGGGTTGATGTCCCTGGAGTAAAGAAAAGGAATTTCAAAGGAAAATACTTTTTGCATTATATTAATGACTCTGCAAAGAGAAATAAAATAGGTATTCTATTCATTTGCATGACTCTGTGCCTTTTCTGTACTCTCTTTGGGTATAGCATATCCACTGCAAAAAATTATTTTTTGATGAAAGTGCCAGTGAAGCCAGAGAAAGTCTGACAGTATGATATATGGAGCAATCAAGTGAAAAAGAAGGTTATAAACCAAATAGCAAATCATCTACACCACCTCTTCCCACCCACTCCCCAAAGATCACCTCAGTTTCAGGGAGATGAAGACCTGCCTCTCTGCCTTAGTACCATCCTGTAGTTGCCACCAGTTTCCCTCACTGTGACTCAGCAGAGCACCTCACAAAGCACACTGATTCCACTGCGGTGAGAGCCTGACATCTACCGTGGGCTGCAGCTCATCCAGCTGTGCAGTTGGGAGCTTTCAGAAAGTACTTTTGAAGAAGCTATTGACTTAGTGCACTCCTCCTAAAAATAATTATGGGGTAGCCAGTCTAATTTCTTTGAAGAATTTTTTCCTTCAGGGAAACCATGTATCAGAACTGAAAATTTTATAATAATTTCTTTCTCATTTCTCAGTAGCAATATCATAGTTATGAAGTATCTAATGCAAGGGGCAAGGAATTTCCAAGCAAAGACAAAGGTAGCCTTAAATATTGATTTATTTTTTTTAATGGAAAAAGAAGAAATAAAACATCAAAAAAACAAACAAAGAGAAGAAGGAAAATCAAAAAGGATAAAAAGTGAATATAGAAAAAGCAGGAAAAAAGAAGAGGAAAAAGAAAAAAATATACAAAGGAAAAAGGAAAAAAATATACAAAGGAAAAAGGAAAAAAAAAAGAAAAAAAGTTATTTCAGTCTTCACAGACACTACTGATTTCTGTGATGGCATTCAACTCTCACCGGGAAAACTCAGTTTTATTCTGACCTGGAAACAGTTCTTAATCAGGGAAAAGAAATAGACACCTCCAGGTGCTGATTCATCTCCTCAAATACATGAAACTAGGATGGACAGATCTATTTTCAGGGTTTTTTACCTTTTCCCATTGACAGCAGAGAGAAGATAATTACTTTGACTCTTGTATGTCACTCACATTAAATGAACTTTATTTTTCCACTGAAGTTGCCTGAGGAATTGTACACTTACTTAATAATTTATTTGATTGATCACTACAGGGATAGGGATTCTTGAATCAGATGATTTCCTGGATGCCCTCAAGCATAGAAAGCCCTCAAAGAAAGCATTCTCTTCTGGGAGATACCTTCCTGAAAAAAAGAGCAGACCCATATGCAAACAATAGGAGGAGAAAAACTAAGTTGACTTAGATTACCATAAAATTTCTAAAATTCTGCAAGTATCACTAAGCTCAAGCTCCAAGCAGGAAGACTCAGACTTTAGGCACAACTTCCACACTGAGAGCAACCAGCACAAGTGGCAGGTAGGGTTTTTATTCTGTCTGCTGTGACAAAGAGCACTAAAGCAAAATTCAGGATCTCTCCCAATTTGAGTTTAAACTTAAGCAGAGTACAATAAGACATAGATACATAAGTCAATACATTATTTTTAAAAAGTGAAAATACCATTCTATAGACCTAATTCAGAGCATAGCACAGCACATTAGTTCTGCTATTTTCTAGCTGACACTGGCAATAACCCCGAATAGGCCACGGCTCCCCAGACTGATACCTTATGGCACTAATGATTCACTTAAATAATTATAAATTAATTCTCATTTTTTTCACTGTCTTCTGATCCAGCTTACCACTTCATGGTAACTGCCTTACACTTTTATCTGAATCAATAATGTTGTCAGTAGTTAGAGCATATGACAGATGACAACATCTTTGTTATTTAAGGAGGTCTCTTATGATACAGGACCATCGTCTAAGTGAATTTTCTAAAGAAAAAAAGCTTTTACTTTATAATATATTGCAGATGCAGATGGAAAGTGATGTATTATATGAAGTACTAAACAAAGAAATAAATAACCAACTATAGGAATATTTTTTCCCTTCCTGTCACAAAGCAATCTAAATTTTAATATATTTTTTAGAAATGTCCTAGCCTCTTAGAGACAAGTTATGCATGAAATAATGCAATTAAAACTGAAATAAAAGTTTCAAATGCAGCCTCTTGAGACATCGAATGGCACCACACTGTCTCACTTTTTGCTGCCTCTTAAAAAGGGTGCTCAATTTATAGGAAAACCTTTCCAGTTATAGCTCTTAGTATCTCCTGGTTTTACTAATTGTAATTCAATTTTCCCTATGCCTTGGAACATGTCAACATTTTCTTTGTAATCCAAACTTTATTACTCAGGGCAAGGAGGCATGTCTTTAGTCCTAGTTTCTTGTTTTACTTTTTCCAATTATTTCAGAAGATACTCATATTTTTGCTAAGACTCCATGGTGATAATTTTGTCATTGGCAGCCTTGAGAATGCCACTTAGAAAGTCACTGATGTCACTATGAAGTGAGGGATCTTTGGGAGTGATGTATGCTGTCTTCAAAACTGCAATGATTGTTATGTCTCTACCAATGAAAAGTGTAGAAAAGACACATTTGCAGCAGCGTAACAACTTGTAAAGAGTCTAAATTACACCTTTTTTGTTGTCTCTTCACGCACACTAAATTGCTGAAGAGTTTTGATGACATTCAAAAGGCAGGAATTAACATTTTTTTCTGGATTCACAGTGACTTCACAACTGGTTTAATTTGTGATGAAAAATTCATGGTGAAAGAGGAAGGAGTTTGATCAATTTTCAGTTCACAGAACTTGATATATTGCTTATATTTATCTCCTGGCACACCAGGATTGTAAATAACTCCACAAAAGTATCTCTGAATGGAGTAAACTACATTGCATAATCACAGAAATTGATTTCCTCAAAAATATCAGAGATCAATTCATGGAAACCTCTCTCTCTGACCATGAGCAATGAAGGGCCTTGACAACATTAGAATAATGTTAGATGATACATTTGCATTGGAGAAAATGTAGCTTTAGAAGATCACAGATACACCTTTGCTAGCTGGAGTAGATGAAATATCCCAGAGGAGCATCAGAATTTGTTGTCACACTATACCAGTGGTGCTCACAAGCTGCCTCACAAAGTCTCAGTGATACGTTATTGAAAACTAGCAAACAAAAAAGACCTGTCTGGAGATTTTCTGGGCTTGCTGTGTGGGCTGTTTGAAATAAATAATACAAATGCAGTCAACATTTAAAGTAGTCTTCAAAGCTAGATTTTGCTGTTTCCCAGCAGAACTGAGTAATATATTGGTATTTGGAAGACCTGCCAAAATGAACACACCAAACAGGGCAATGAACATAATTATAACCAGCGAGCCCTGACTCACCAAAACCAGCAGTTTCTATTTACAGTGATCCAGAAACCTGCTTGATCATCTTCATGCTGAGGGGTAGTAGATCACTGATGGCAGCAACAGCACATGACAATTTTGGCCAGGTTTCTGTTCATATGTCTTCAGGTGATCATTCAAAGGATAGTGACCTTCCTAAATGTTAAGGTATACAAGAAATGGACAGAAGTAATACCTCACATTACAGAAAAGCCAAGCTGACTTCCTCTTTATCGTACCATGAGGTGTTCATTTGGTACATGTTAGTTTAGCTGGTATTGACAGAAAAAACAATTGTTTTTAATGTCTGATTTTTTACTAACCTGCTTAAAAGAGTTTAAATAATTTACCTGTTGTAAATATTTAAAAATTAATTATTTGTTCAGTTTTAAACATCATCATTAAATGCTGTTATTAAATTAGTATTTTTAAAATATGGCAATTTTTACAGAAACCTTTCATCAAAACCACCAGTAATATACTTAGTCTTCTAGGCCTAAAAGTGCATCCATAATTGTTAGCATATTAGCCTATACAGTAGTTAATATATTCCATATAACTTATTTGAAAATACAATTAAGGCAATGCACATAGCCATCAACTTCTGAAAAATTAAGTCTTTCACTCCTTTATGTGTTATAACCCTTCTTTCTTCAGACAGGCTTTCCCCATCTCTTAATTAAAATGTTGTCTCAGAATATTTTTATTTTCTTGTTGTGAAACAAGCCCCAGAGACATGCAGGTCTCTACCAGTGAAATAGTTTCATAGTTTCATAGTCATCTAGGTTGGAAGGGACCTTTCAGATCATCAAGTCCAAGCATCATCCCAACTCTTGCAAGCTTCATACCTGGACAGGGACTTGAACCCTTGACCCTCAGATTAGGAGTCTGATGCTCTCCCAACTGAGCTACACACCTAATCTAAAATCTAAAATAATCTAAAATTGCTTCCCAATTCACAGAGAAGCTACCCGTAGCCTAAACTTAATGACAAGTGTCAGAACGTCACTAAATTTCACAGAAGAGGTAACAGAGATCAAATATGATGACCTGTGTTACAGAGATTGCACTGTTTGGGCTGGGTTGTCCACTGAAAAAGGTGTCCTCTCTTTGAGAACCTCCCTTCAGGCATAGAAGACTGAGAGAGAGAGAAAGAAACTTAAGAGTTTAAGAGAAAACTAACGACTTAAAATAAATATTAATAATAAAATGCTAAAATTAAAATCTAATTATATCATAAAGAGGAAATAATTATATTATAAAATTTAAAAAAACCCTGATATGTAGGTCCTAGGATGATGATCATGTCATCAGCAGGCACTAGGAAAGTCCCAGATGGGACTCAGTGATAGAAGGAAACTGGATTTCAGTTCTAGAATCAAAAGCAGACAGAGTTCTACTCAGATGCCAGCCATTGAAGAAAAACTCTGACCCTTTGTTTTCCCAGCTTTTATATATAACAAGCATGGGACAGATGGGATGGAATAACCTGCTGGTCAGTTCTGGGTTCGCTGTCCCGCCCTCTCCTCCCCACAGACACAAATTCTGTATGTTTTTCCACTTGCAACCCTCCAATGTAGCAATATTGACCTTGGTTATTATAGCAGCAAGTATAAGTAGGAACCTCTTTGTGTACCATTTCTTCAAATTAACAATCAGCTTCAGACTTTATCTCTGCTAGAAGCAGCAATGTCTGAAAAAATAGGCTTGTTAACTTTAGAGAATTCAGTTAGAAGACACTTAAGTGAAAAATAAAATTACTAAATGATAGTATGTTCTGCTTTACCTCGAACTAGGACAAGAGATGGTAGTACAAAAGCAATGAGGCAAAGCATAAATTGTTTCTAAACATCAGGAGTAGCAGCTAGGCACAGTGTGTCCTGGTTGCAGATATGGTTGTAGGCAAAAAAACAACCATTATTAATAATATTAACTGAAATAATCCGTAAAAAATAAAAAAGATTTTTGTCACTGCAGACTTCAGAATAGCCCATTATAGAACCTGTGGGCTAGATAAACATAACTGGCATGTGGCATTCACCCATTACTGATCCAAAGAACCAAAGCAGCTAAAATGCCAGTATGAATCTGGAGGTCACTGCAGGCACAAATAGATCCGTAGTGTAAGTGAGCAGTACCAGCAGAACATAATAATGAGAAACTTGCTTTAAAGAGCATGGACCATGCCAGAGTGGTAAGAAAGACGTGCCAGAGATAAGGTGTTTTGTAGATGCTCAGTCAGAGTGTATATATAAATACCAAAGCAGACCATATAGATTTGAAGGCAGAGTTTGATGACGTCTGAAGAAATGGGGCGTTTTACAATGACTTATGACATAAAAATGACTCACAATGTACTAGCAGCTGCTCATATTGGTAGAATTATGCTTGCTTGTCTTAGGCGTATATTAAAAATACATATGTAAACTGCCAGATAGGAATAATAGAGAAGGAAGGAGAATGGATGGGTTAAGCAGGTTAGTTTTGTGAAGAAGTTTCTTGTCACTCTATGGCTAATAGCAAGGTCCATATATGCATAGGGATTTGGTGGGCCACAAGAAAGAAAAATTCTCCAGCAATTGCAGCTGAGATCCACACAGGAATGAGTGAAAAAACAGAATTACAGAATATGTCAATACTGAGACGTTACTAGAAACATTTCCCTCCTACTGTCAATTTTCCTGCAGGAATGCTGTATTGTTACTTGCCACAGGAATCTAAAGAGTCACAGAAAAATGTAAATAAAAAAGAACTCATCCCAAACCAGGAGAAATACCACAGTCTATATAAATGCAAAGTATTTCAACTACTGAAACTAATTGGACTAGATGATCTCTGGAGGTCCCTTCCAATCCCTGACATTCTGTGATTCTGTAATCCAGGCAATTTATCTGTTAATGCAGCTGATGAATACTGACATGAAGCATGTCTCTGAAGCACGACATTTTATTTTGTTTTATGATCAAGATTAACTATATTTCTCTGGAAATTCAAATGTTTGAACAGGCATAAAAGGCATAAAAGTAAGACCTATGTATTCAGTGCCCAGGATTTTAGCCTGTGGAGCATTTTTGTAATTATGATGAAGACAGCCACAGTAGTACCCAGGACAACAGCTGGGGGTTTTGTGGGTAATTCCAATAACATTGTTGAAGTCATCACCAACTGCAAGGCTTTTTTTTTTCTTAACATCCTGACATTCTAATAAGAAGATCCTAATATAATACTTGGGGTTTTTTTTTTTAGAAAGAGCTTGGGCTCTGCCTTATGTGAGATGATTCTAATAGCTGTTTTTGCAACAATGCTGTGGGTGATTGTCCGATAAAGAAGTGAAGACAAACATATGCTCATTGATGATCTTCATTTCTACTCTGAGTTCTTAAAGCTTTTTGTTATTTTGTCACTATAGGTTTTGGCATTTTTAAAAAATCTTCAAGGCAGCAGTGGGTTTTGGGAAGAATCCAAATTACCATTTGTAATGCTGTCAGTACTATTTGATAACAACTGTAAGTATTTTTATTCTTGGCTTTAAGATCTACTTATGAAATGTAAGACTATTGCCATTACTTTATTACTACCCCTACTCAATCTCATTATGCTGGGCACTGTGCAAAAACTTCGATAGTCCACACCAAACTGCATCTGCAAAGGCAAGTGACTGAAAGCTGTCAAAGTATCACTGCTCTTCCTGCCATGCAAAACCCTGAGCAGTACTCAGAGCACTTTGGCACAGACTACAGAGATCAAAATTCTTTGCCATCTCAATCTTTATTCTTTCTATGTTTTAAATGAGAATTTATAGTACTTTTTGTACTGTGTCTCAGGTGTTTTGCAGTAGCTGAGCAACGGCTGTTTAGGAGCACCCACAATATTTTCCATTGTTTTGACTGCACAGAGCTGTGAAATCACCCCACTATTTCATATTCTCTCTGAGTATGCATTATGAAAATCCAGGAGCATATAACTGATACAGAGTTTGCATTTTGAATTATCATTCTTTTGGGATCCACTTGTTGTGGAGTCATCTATATATTTAATATTTAATATTATTAATATTTACTATTATTAATATATCATAATAATTATTATTATTAATATTTAATATTAAATTACAGCCTTTATACTTCCTGCTCTTATCTCAGTAATATGAATGCGGGATTAGTGACTTTAGAAAACATGTAGGCCTGTCCTTTTAATGCAATTGTTTTATGAGGCATTTCAAAAATTTCCTTATTTTTGCATAATGCACAAAGCAAGTGTCAGGCTCTGTGTGCCTGAGCAGGGGGCCTGGAGCTTTACCAGCTTTGGTGTCAGAAGAGGTGTTTACACATTTCTAGTTATGGCTTTCTTAGGTGAACTGCTATGATGTCTTTGGCTGGTCAAGTTACATGACATTCTGAGTTTGGAGACAGCGGAGGGGGGAAAAGAAGAAAGGCAAAAGGAAACAAAATAAAAGCAAAGGAGAACATAGAGGAAACAGAATTGTGCCAAAAGACAGCAGAGCAAGCCTGCAGGAGTAATACAGGATCTTGCTTCCACTTGGCAATATTAGAGCTGGAAGGCGAATTAACAGGCAGGAACTGGAAATCAAAAGGGTTGTTTTCTTGTGAAAAGATTTTATGAAAACATAAATAACGGCATTTCGGAGGGCTACCAAGAAGCTTATGCTTGTGCCTGTATTAGGATGTACACCTCATATGTCCACATCTTGTGTTAGGAATCCATTATCTCCAAAAAACACTCTTTTTTCTTTTCATATTATAATATAAACACAAATCAGTCTTTGATCTGCTGGGTAAAATAGTAATTTTGAAAGCATACAAATGTGATTTCAAAAGAAAACAGTCTAAGCCAGCACTTCTGCTGAGGTCAGAACAGATTTTTGTGTCAGCTACTACCTGCTTCCTTCATTTTTCAGTCAAGTTCCCTTCTCTAAGGTCTACCCAGAAACTATGTAACAATAAAAATATAGATATATAAATCTATTTACCAGAGTGATTATGAAATGTTTCCTTTCTTAGATTCAGCACAAACCCTTGAATATATAATTGTGCAATAAAAATATTTCTTTACTCAAATACGAAAGGAAAATAATAGTAAATACTGATACCATCAGAAATTGTTAAGTGGATTTTAAAGGAATGCATGACTTGTGAAGAAAAATTTGTCCAGACAGAAGCCCACTGGCTACAAAAATGCATAGTAGCAGCCAAATAAAGAAGAGTATAAGGACCAAGGGAAGTACAGAGATTTGGATTTCTTTCCTGATTTACCCTGTTGATTACATGGACTTTAGTTTAGTAACTTTAGTTACATGGACTTTCTGAGATATGTATTGGAGGAGGATCATCCTATCATCTGATGGATTTATCCTCTTTTAATTTATGTAATACTGTTTGGGTTTTGAGCCTTCACAGCATTTTGTGGCAATGCATTTCACAATGTCATTGTGAGTCATATGGAAAGCACCTAATTTTTTATGTCTGCTTTTGAATGTGCTTTGAACTGCTTGTGTTAAGAGAAATAATGATGCAATGATACAATTCACCTTCTTGGTGGTGATGATGAATTTGTATAGCTTTTGCCCTTAAAATTTCCTTTGCTGCAAGTTGAAGAGGTGAAGGCTGTTTATCACATGGAGCCTCTATCTGTATATTCACCTGCTCAATGTGTGCAGCTCTGTTATAAAATTTGTGGATCTGTGTCTGAACAGTGTACAGCCCAGAGGTGCTCCTAGAACAGTGATCTGAAATTTCACCATTCATTTTGGTATTCCTGTGCTTGCTTCTGGTATTCCTTAAAGATTTTTGTTCATAGTCATTGAACTTGAAATTATCCTACTAAGCAATTTCTTGCATATTCAAGCAGTTATCAATAACTTCTTGTCAGATGTCTGTGACAGTAAAATAGTGAGATCCAGTTTTTACCACTTTTCAAACTAGATGACAAGAGGAGTAAAAGACTAACATATATTTTTATAGATTTATTACTGTGAAAATAGACATTTCTATTTCATCTGAATTCCTGAGCTCAATTCACTGTGTTTCAGCCTTTGAGTCCTGTAAAAAGCTTTGTAGATGACTGCAAAAAAGATGTATATTCTTTGGATGAGATCTACAGGTAAGTTTGTCTGACTCTCAGTGGTTACATTTGCTAAAAATTGTCTGTTATTTTACATCCCATTCATCTACTAGGGACAAAATTGTTTTAATACTTCTCTGACAGATTCATGAGCTGCGTTTTACCAATCTACTTTCCTCTTTCCAGTAAAGTATCTCAGATACTTTCTCTGGCTGAGAAACAAGAGCTGTTCAGATGACTAAAACCAGTTATGATTTGTTTTCCCCTGAAAAGATTACTTGTCTAATTACTACTTCCAAACATGGTGCAGATAATGTTGTGGGACCATGTGGAGTTAGTAACTATGTGTTTAGAAATCAGCACAGATTCAAAATTAAGCTGTACAAGGATAGTTGTAAGCATGTCTCAGGGAAGAAAAAGGACAAAGCTTTAAAGGCTTTTACAAAAGTAGCTGGTTCTGTTCCCAGCAGAATTCACAAAAGCATCTTTATCTCACTGTAAGGCTCTTGCCTTGTTAGGCTATTCTGTAACTGCCACCAGACCTCTCTCTGCTTTGCACCTGCACAAATTATGTTCAACAGTGAAAAGTTCTCAACAAAACCATATAGTTTTGATGCTGTCACAGGCAGACCAGGTAGAGACTAGGTGATGGAATACAAAACAACATGTGAAAAGTTAAGTGAGAGGAGGCAACAAAGGCTGACATCCCAAGACACTCTGTTCAGTGACATTTTTATTTTAACATCTCTTGAAATCACCTGAAGTGAAAAAACAGTTGTAAACTCAGAGTTCCCTTCAAGAAAATGAAGTGTCTGTGAAACAAGAGGGCTTGGTAGAAGGAAGAGAAATGCAATCTGTGCAGACCAGAAAACTACTCACAAATGAATGTAACACAAACTAGAATTATTAATCTCTTTAGATTTTGTCAGTGATACATTACATCAACTTGCACTCCTGCTTGAGGTAAAAAAATGTGAAGAAACATCAGAGATGTCAAGATTGGAGGTAGCCTGGGATGTAGTGATCACACTCTGGTGGAATTCAGACTTTAGAGGAAAGTGTGTCAGCTGAAAAGCACAGTCAGGAACCTGAATTTTAGGAAAGCAAACAGCTGGATCTTCAGCTCAATAGCATGACCTGGGAAAAGGTCCTCAGGGACAAGGGGGTGGAACAGAGCTGGCAGATCTCCAAGGACACTCCATAGAACACAAAAGCCCTCCCTTTTCAGCAAGAAATAGAAGAGACCAGGGTGGCTGAGTCAGGACCTGCAGAACAAATTAAAAAGCTAGAAGGAACTGCACAGGCAGATCAAACAGGGTCAGGCTTCCTGGACAGAGATGCTGTCCTCTTCTGTACAGAGAAGGTCAGGAAGGCCAAAGATGCAACGGGAGCTCAATCTTGCAAAAGATGTTGAAAGGTTTCTTCAGGTGTATAAATCAGAAAAGGAGGCTTAAAGAAAGCTGACCCCTACCACTGAGTAAGAATGGCAGACTTATATATGAACAGATGATGAAAAAGCTGAAGTCCTCAATTACTTTTTTCCTCAATGTCCACTGTCAAGCCCTCTCTTCATTACTTCCAAGTAGAAGAAATACATCCCAGAGTCCTGAGGTAATTGGGTGGTGTAGTTACCAAACCACTTTCCACAATACTTGAAAAGTCATGGCAGTCAGACGAAATCCCTAGTGACTGAAAAAAGATTAATATTATGCCCATATTCAAAAAGGGAAGACAGGGGCATGACGGGAACTACCAAGCTGTCAGCCTCACCTCTGTGGCTGGGAAGATCATGGTGCAGATTCTCCTACAAGCTGTGCTACAGCACAAGGGCAACTCCTACCTGACCAATCTAGTGGCTTTCTCAAATTGAGTGACTACATCAGTGGATATGGGAAGATCAGTAGATATCATCTATCTGGACTTCTTCAAGGCCTTTGACACTGTCCCCCAGAGCTTCTTTCTCTCTAAACTGGAGAGATATAGACTTGATGGGTGGACTTTACAGTGGATAAGCAACTGGCTGGATGATCTCATTGAAAGGGCAGCAGTCAATTGCTTGATGTCCAGACTCTAAGTGCTGATCGAAGACACTTTATTGAGCTGCTGTACAGTTTATATGGTGGCTTTTTAGGAAGCAGTAATTTTCCATCCCAGCAGTTATATTTTATCAGTTACTTTCTCAATCTAAAACCCTAAAACTACACAAATATCAGATGTCCTTCTTGTTTCTGTTACATCTTGTTCCCAGTGCCATTCACTGTTCCCATGGCTTCATTCCAAAAAGTACTATCTTGTCTTTTCTCCTGAGGTGGATCCTCATCTGCAGAGCTTATCCCCACAGCTTATCCCCACAGCTGCTATTTAATATCTTCATAGATGATGTAAAGAGTTGAGTTGAGTGCATTGTCAGTAAGCTTGCAGGCAATACCAAGCTGAATTGTGCGGTCAACAAGTTGGAAGGACAGCATGTCTGGTGTGACCTGGACTGGCTGGAGAGGTGAGCACATGCAAACCTCTTGAAGTTCAACAAGGACGAGTGCAAGTGCAGGTACTTGTTACCCATACAGACTGAGAGGTGGTGTGATAGAGAGCAGCATTGCAGAAAAGGACTTGGGGATAGTGGTGGACAAAAAGCTGGACATGAGCCAAAACTGTGCTTGCAGTCCAGACAGCCAACTGTATTCTGGGCTGCAACAGAAGAGCTGTGACCAGCAGATGGAGAGAGGTGATTTCACCCCTTTCCTTTGCTCTTATGAGACCCCACCAGGAATACTGTGTCCAGTCCTGGTGCCCTCAAAATGAGAAGATGTGTTGGAGAGGATCCAGAGGTAGGGCTATGGGGATGATCAGGGTGCTCCAGCACCTTTCCTACAAAGATATCCTGAAAGAGTTGGGTCTGTTCATCCTGGAGAAGACATAGTGCCAGGGGACCTCATAGCAGCCTACCAGTACATGAAGGGGTCCTACAGGAAAGCTGGGGAGGGACTGTTTTCCAAGACTTGTAGCAACAGGATGAGGGGTGATGGTTTTAAACTGAAGCAGGGCAGGTTTAGATTAGATGTTAGAAATAAATGGCCTTTGATGGTCCCTTCTAACCCTATGATTATATGATCTTTAAATGACCTTTGAGCTACTGAGTAGCTCAACATCCTGTAGATGGGCTAAGATCCTCCTGAGTTTTCATTTTCCTTATGCCCTGGAAGAGTCCCAGGGATCCCTGAGCAGCACTTCTAAAGCAGAGGTCTCTAACACAATTGGGGGGCTGGCTGACTGCCCAGGAGAGAGATATTTGGAAGCACAGTATCCTCTGCAGCACATTGTCAGTGTATCTGTTGTCTCTATTTAATACTGATTCATGGAAAACAATACATCACCACAAAACATCCTGATGCCTTATTGAATTGCTACTTTTTGATAAAAAATTGTTCTCTTCCTAACATTCCTGTGCAGTGCTATCATTGGGGCAATAAGAAATCAGGTATTTTAATGTATACTGACATCTAACAGGCCACAGCTTCCCATCCTCACGCCCAAAAGAAGTAAAAATGTAGAAATACAGTTCTGCTGAAGAAATCAGCTTTTTCATGGACTTAAGGTTCTTGGACATCAAATGCTTTTGAAATTTTCTCTCTTGATCTTTGGACAGATTGAAGAATTTTTCTGACCCAAACTATGACACTCAGGTAATTTGTGGAGCTTGCTGTGCAGGTGACAGGACAACGTCCTTCTGATTTATAAACTAAGCTGAAAAGCAGGTTTAAGAAATGGTCAATTACTGCATTTGCAGGGCTTCTGTGTCTTCTGAGCATATTTTTTATGATGAAATTTTATCACTTCCTTTTCCCTCAATCTGCATAAACAGCAAATGTATTTCTCAATGACTCTTAAGTAATGAGATGTATTACCACTAATGCCTCCTCACACACAGAAGCTTGCCAGACATCTATGGTAGCATGGTGGGGTGGCAGGCCTGTCCACTTTGCAAGGTAGAATTTGACATTTTAATTCTTCCTTTTCTGATGAATTGGTTTCTTTCAGTCTTCATCAAAAAGAAAATGGGAGATGAAAAAGACCATAACTTTGTGGCTTTTTTTGTTTCTTTCATATCCTTTCCTTTAAATTAAAAATCTGAGTCATTTAGCACAAAGTGATTATTAGAGCTGATGACCTCACTGTCATTTTGAAGATTATTTAAGCATACCGTTTAGGAAAGGGCACTAATTTGCTGTGATGTGCCAGGAAAGTCTATTCTGCTGCGTGACACTGGCTGCTACCTTTTCTTTGCAAAGAATAATGTGCTGGATACCCTTCTACCTCAAATGCCTGTTCACCAGTAGAGATTTTGGAAGTTCCCTTGATGCCCACTCCAGAGGAAGGAAAACACACTGAAGAGTTTTTTATGCTACCTCATTATGTTACTGAATTGGACAATGCAAACATCCATGAATCTCAGCTACAAATGAAATCTCATTATGTCAGACATCCAGATACCCAGTATCAAGAGCATATCACCTCATGCTTTTTTCTGTGTGCACTCTACCAGTCTGCCCCTTCCTCCATCTCTTCATTAATAATCACATTTTTTGCCTAGTTGTATTGGCTTTCTGTAGAGCTGCATGTGGCACTTCATGCCAGGGAATGTAATATTACTCAGTGCTCAGCTTCCCCTTCTCTAAAATGAAAGACAGCAATACAGCTTCCTTTAGAAGTACTTTATGTAAATTTTAACATAGTCAGTTGATTTGTAGCTGTGATTGGGCCAACAATGGTGAAGATGTAAATAAAAGGAATATCTATCAATGAATATGACATAAGTCAATCACAACCTTGTTACAATGTAATACCTTAGAGTGCAGAAAGCACTTCTAACCAAGAAAGACAAGAGACAAATAGGATATACTAGGGATTTCCCCCACCACCCAGTTGTACAAATTATTTCAAATATCACTGATTCTTTGTTTGTGAATGTTAATTTCATTGCCACCACACCATCTAGATCACTTGGCTAAATAAGTGCCCTCAGAAATATGCTGAAGTATATATGTGATCTCTGCAATGGTTCCAGACAAGAATATGTTTAAAATCATAGAATCATAGAATTGGAAAAGAATTTCAAAGGTCACCTAGTCCAAACCCTCTGCAGTCAGCAGGGACATCCATCAAGCCTCTCCTTAAATGCCTCAAGAGACAGGAACCCTGCCACTTCTCTGTGCAACCTGTTTCACTGTTTCACCACCCTCATGGCAAGGTGATATGTGGTCCCCCTGGTGTCTTGTCTCCTCCAGGATGAGCAGCCCCACCTCTCTCAGCCTGTCCTCACAGGAGAGATGCTTGAGCCCCCTGATCATTCTCATGGTCCTCCTTTGGATCCTCTCCAACAGATCTGTGTCCTTCTTACTTTGAGTGCACCAGGGCTGTACACAGTACTTCTGGTGGGGTCTCACAAAGGGGAAGAATCACCTCTCTCCATCTGCTGGCCACAGTTTTTCTGATGCAGCCCAGGATACAACTGGCCATGAGGGCTGAAAATTGAGAATGTAGGCTCATGTCCAGCTTTTCATACACCAGTACCCCCATGTCCTTTTTCACAGAGCTGCTCCCTGTCATATCATCTCCAGTTTGTATTGGAAACAAAGAGTAGCCTGGTCCAGGTCTTTCTGGATGACATCCCGCTGCTCCATTTTGTCGACCAAACCACTTGACTTGGTGTTGTCTGCAAACTTAATGAGGATACACTCAACTCCACTGTCTGCATCATCTGTGAATATATTAAACAGCAGCAGTCCCAGCACAGATCTGTGAAGGAAACCATTCATCACTCCTCTCCATCCAGTCATCAATCCACTGACTGCTACCTTCTCAATGCAACCATCCAGCCAGTTCCTTATGCACTGAAGGGTCCACCCATCAAGTCTATATCTCTTCAGTTTAGAAAGAAGGATGCTGTGGGTCACTGCATCAAAGACCTTGCAGAAATCCAGAGAGATTATTTCACTGGTTTTCCATGCCCACTGATGTAGCCACTCCATTGTAGAAAGCCACAAGGTGGCTGGATGAAATCTCAGTGAAAAGACAATACTTATTTTTCATACTGAAGGAACATGGAAATACAATCATATCACATTCCAAAAAAATCAAATCTCAAAGGCTGAAGAAAGATCACGTAAAAGTTTTGAGCTTTCCATTTCCCAGATATAAAAATTAAATATTCCATTTTTCATATAGATAATTTATCTTATCTTTCTCCAGACAAGTCAATGTATCAATCATTTGTGCTTGATGAACACCATTAAAGATTTATAAATTCCAAATCTAAACCTCCTGTATTCTTAAGTGCTTACATATTAAATGGATTTTGCCCATCCAACTTGTGGACAAATGCCATATCTGATAATGCTTTTCAATGCTTCACAGCACAGATGATGATGATAATTATTAGTTTACATAATTTACTGAAGTAATAAAAATGGAGGAAAATTACCAAAATCTACAGTAGCATAAAAATCTAATGTTAACAGCCGAGCAAATCTGGAAGAGGGTTACTAGGGTTGCATATCATTTCCCCTCAGATAAAGATGCCTAATAAACCTAGGGATCCTATTTTTTTGCTGTCTTTTCAGAGGTTTTTTAGTGTGTGATGCTAAGAATCATTGCAATGATGTAATAGAATAAAGTTACCAATATATTTTTGCTACATCATTGCTCAAGGGAGCAATTAAAATGCAATGCTTTACGGAGGTGACAGGATCAAATAGTTTCCTGAGTTGCTTTTAAAAGTATAAGTGAATCAATTCTGAAAGGAGGAATAAACCAGCTTCAAAAGTAGACCTTCAACATTATCATCCAATGTTATTCCAGTCCCTGCTGGCTAGCATTCATGTCCTAGAGAAATGCTGTAAGTCTAACAAAGCCTATTTGGAAAACCTGGAATTCCAAGGCAAAAAGCATGAAGACAACTCTATATACCAGACTCAAAGTCATTCTGCCTAGGCACATTCTTCCTTCCCTTTTCTAAACTTGAATTTTAAAAATGTCTGGCCTGTCTGAAGCCTCTTTTTGACACATGGGATGTTGTCCAGAGAGGTTGTGGATGCTCTCTCCCTGAAAGCGTTTAAGGCCAGGTTGGATGAGGTATTGAGCAACCTGGTCTAATGGGAGGTGTCCCTGCCTATGTCAGGAGGAGTGAAACTTGATGGTCTTTAAGTTTCCTTCCAAAACAAACCATTCCATAATTCTGTGTATACTGAGATCTGAATAGTCAAACCAGAGTGACTAAACTCTGATTCAGTGTGTGGAGGCAGCTGCACTCAGTAAAAAGACTTAATTCTTTATACAAACCAAAGTTTAATTAAAAGTCAGAAAACATTACATTGGTGGTACTTTTCCTGAGATCAAGTACCTGTTGGGCAGCTGCAGGGAAGTACTTCTAAAATACATAACTCTGACAGTAGATGTATTATATCTATTATCTTAGAAAAACTGAGCACATCTCATTTTCTTTTTATCATTCTGCCAAAAAATGTTCTGGCTTTTATGAAAAAGCACTATAGTTTATGACAAGTAGATGTATGGTTTCCTTCCTTAGATTGAGATAATTAAATTTTGTATCTACTCCACTAGGAATAATAGGGCAGGTGGTGGGGAAGAACTGTCACCCTTCCTTTGGCATGACTTGTCTTTTTCTGGCTTTAGGAAATGCCTGATAGCCCAGTCTCCTGTGGGAATTCTAGTAACCCAGGTTATTATTATATTGGGAGCTCTATAATGTTCACAAGCAGTACTAAAGAAAGTCCTATGAGAGTAATTCATTCAAGTTATTTTTATGAGGATAGGACAATTTAAAAGATAGCATTACTATTTATACAGAAAATAACTGGGCACATAATATTGCACACACATTCCACCATCACCCAAACAGCACCCAGAGCCCTGTTGTTCACCATTACTGAAGTGGAAAACATTGTCCACATACTAATTTTCTGTGGCTCTTGTTCTATAAAATCATGATTTTATCTTTCACAGATTAGCTTCCCTCCCTCCTGAGCTTTTCTACTAACAGCTGGCAGAAGCCAGGACCCTCAAGCCTAATGTCTCAGCAAGGGGCAAGGAATGTGTCCTCAGTGCTGTGCTTGAGATAGCTTTTCTTGGAGGCCATTTTGCGCTGTTGGTATTGATGAGGAAGATTTTTCATCTCTGCTTATGCAAGCAAATCCCAGAAAGTACTTGCTTTTACTGTGCTAGTTCCTTTTGCAAGCTAAAGATATCTTTCTGTATTGCAAAATATGTGTTGTCTTTGCCTTCAGATATCTTTGGTGTGTGTTACATGAGTGATTGTGTGTGGCAGTCCTCATCTTCTTTCTGAACTGTGTGCTGGTGTACAGTGGTTTTGCATGAGTTATGAGTCAGAAGAATTCAAGTCTCCCCTCCTGCACAGAACAGATTTCTACTGTCAGTTCAGAAAGATATTTTACCCTCAGAGGCACAGATCCTTCATGTTATTTTCTCATGGGTATGCACACTACATTTGTGGCTGTAGGAAAAGCCTGAGTTTCTGGGAAGGCTCTGACTTGAGTTTAGCTTGTACACATGTATTTCAGGAGGCTTTATAAGAAACAGTACAGTGCATTCATCTCATACAGCACTGATAAGAATCCAAATGTGATTATGTTGAGGCAAGCACAGAGTTTGACAAGTGTTTGAAAGCTCAGGCTGTTACAGTTTTGCTACTACAATGCTGGTATTAGACGTCAAAAGTATCGCCTCCTAAGCCCAGCAAGAAGTTTACACATTTTATTTATTTTCCTATCAGCTTACATCTATCACGCAGGACAAGAATAATCTGAACAAAAATGGTGACTTCTCTGTTGATAGGGCAAAAGGAGCTGGTGGAAAGGCCGGCTCTTCTGATGCTCAGTCAGGGCCTGTGCCCTGTGGCTATTTTGTATGTGAAACTCCAGTAAGAGGAGGCTGAGGCAATATTGTCTAGGCTGAACACAGGAGAAGGTGAGGAGGTGAGCTTTCAACCCACAGAGATTACCCAGGAAAGGCAACTTGCACACAGCAAGATGATCTTGACTAGTAGATGTTCTCCATAGAATCACAGAATAGTTTGGCTAGGAAGGAAGTTTTAAAGGTCATCTAGTTCAACCACACCTCACAATAAGCAGGTAAATTTTCAACTTCATCAGATGAAGCTCAGAGTTCCAACTAATATGACCTTTAGTTTTTCCAAGGATGGGACATCTACCACCTCTCTGGGCAACCTGTTCCAGTGTTTCAGCATAAAAACCCAGCCCCTTATATCTATTCTCAGTCTACTCTCTTTTAGTTTAAAAGATTAGCCCCTTGTCTATTGCATTAGCCTCTGCTAAGAAGTTTGTCCCCATCTTTCCTGTTGGTCCCCTTTAAGTACTGGAAGGACTCAGTAAGGTCTCCCCAGAGTCTTCTCCAGGCTAAGCAATCCCAACTCGCTCAACCTGTCCTCAAAGGAAAGTCCTTGCATCTTATAATTTTTTGTGGTCATCACAGGGCATTGTTTCCAAAACAAAAATAGCTTTTATGCAAACAATTAAAATGTGAGCACAGAACTAAATGTTACCCTGAGTAGGAATGCATGCTTTAACCTGTGTGAGCCTCTGGAGCTGCTGAAGTTGAATTTAAAAAAAAAGCAGTTCAGCTTGAATCTGCAGAACATGAGGGCAAATGCAGCTTGGCAAACAAAAGAATGGGAAAGACCTCGTGGCTCAAGTGTGACTGAAGATAGCCCTCAGTTCAGTGGGAATTAGGAGTAATGCCCTAATTTTCAGGCACTCCTTCTGGTGCACCTTGCAGGAAACAGTCCCCAACCAGCAAAATACAGCTCAGAAATGCAGATCTCAGACAAGCTTTCTCATAACAGCAGTCTGACTCAATATGGAGACTATAGGAACAATCCTGTAAGTAAAATAGCTTCCTCAGTTAAGTAGCCTTTAGTTGTTTGGCCCAACATCCTGATTGAAAGAAATAAAATGTAGAGATACAGACATGAGCTCAAACCAGCAGAGGAAGAAGAGAATAAATTTCACCTATACTGAAATGGCTCAGTGAAAAAAAAAAAAACACAAAACAAACCTCCCCAATATCCTCCTTCAAAATATCTAACTACTATAGCATGATTTTCATCAGGTGATCACATTATATTGATTAATCACTGCAGGAAATTAGTACCTCAATTCAAGCTTTATGCAGACCAGCAAGAGGGTGCAAGGCAGTCTGTGTTGCATATTGATACTATACCTTTCAAGTTTTATGGCACTCAAGAGAAATGAGGCATTCATAATGTGGGGGAAAAAGAAAAATCATAGAGAGCACCATAAATCTGAAGGAATAAGTTGTGGAAATCACATCTTTAAACTGACACAGCTGTGATTAACTGGCAATGGCTTTTACAGTTAAAAAAGTTTTTGGATATAGTTATTTTCCCAGAGAAAGTTTCTGGTGGGAAAAAAAAAAAGAGCAAGTACAAGTATTTAATCAAATCCATGTTTTGGGGTTGGTGGGATGGAATATGTTAAGCCACTGATCTTGAACCTTAAGAAGCTTGGGTTTGAATCTGCTCTGATCACAGAGATTTAACTTTCCAGTAGACATTGGCTCATTTTTTTTTATATATAACCACCCACAGGATTCAGTAGTCTCTGCTCTGCTGAGTGCAAGAATAAATCATCATTCATGACTAAGCTCTACCTGCTCTGCTGTCCTTGCAAGCCTAGAAAACAATGGACTGTATGTGTAGAAAACAATGGTCACCACTTTCATGTATTCAAACACTAACTTGCCAATCAAATCTGCATGTGCATGTACATATTGTTAAACAAAACAGAAACAAATACTTTTGAATGACAGTTAACTTAAATGCAGTGGAATCACTTGTACTTACTCAGGATGTAGGAATAATGCTACAAATCAAAATAATAGCATCCTTCAGACATCTTGCATTTGTTTCCCCCACAGGAGACTCTACAAAATGAAAAGTAGGAACAGCAGAGCCTTAAGAAATGTAATCTTCCACCAAGGAATAGCTTCACTGCTACAGAGCAAAGACCTAGGTCTAGCCAAACAAACCTCTGAAGTCTGACCAGGATGGCTGTGCCAGGACAAAGCAAATTGAATGGGATTTAGAACTTTGCTGGTCTTGAAAAGCAACCATGTGGCTCGCAAAGCAGTGAGAGTTATCTCTTGCACACTTCTGCTCCACACAAACTCCTATGGAATTTCCAGCCAGCATGTACTATGATGCACTTCTTTACTGTGGCTTTGTTACCTTCTTTCAAGGAGGGAAGATTTAGGTTGGATATTAGGGGGAAGTTCTTTACTAGGAGGGTGGTTAGGTCCTGGAACAGGCTGCCGAGGGAGGTTGTGGATGCCCCGTCCTTGGAGGTGTTCAAGAGCAGGCTGGACGAGGCCCTGGGCAACCTCATCTAGTAGATGTGTTTTGTTAGGTGGCCCTGCTAGGCAGGGGGGTTGGAGTTACATGATCCTTGGGGTCCCTTCCAACCCAGGTCTTCTGTGATTCTGTGATTCTGTGTGATTTCAATTGATGCATGTTGCAGTCAGCAAGAATGTAGGTGAAGAAACATCCACAGAGCAGCCAATCAAAGGGACAGCACACAAAGGAGTGACATTTGCAGATACTAGAAACAGACCAGAGTGGTCAGAATTTTCAGCTTTATCCAATGGGCAGTGATCTCCCAAAATCAAAATCATTCCTCACTTGGACCAATTAATAAATTATTGCACTAAACAGAGTATCTGCTGCTTGGGCCATGGAAATTCTGCTTACAAAGGAACAAGTGAAAAATTTTGTAATAAATCTCATATATATATGTCACAAAATCTTTCAATCCTCTATGTAAATGTTTGATTCAAGTAAACATTGAAGTTTCAAGATTCAAGTAAGTGCACTTTGGGTTTACATATGTAAACGACCTCCGGTGAGGGGAAGCCTTCACCGTCTGAGCCACTCTCGGCAGAAAACAGCAAGAAGCTCCTTTCCAGGGCTTTCTAGAAGCCGAAAAGAGAGAGCAGCGGCTCCCGGCAGCGGCGGAGGTGCTGTCTGCTGAGCAAGCGGGGGCGGAGCCAGCTGGCGCGGCGGGAGATTTAAACGAGCTGCTGGGGCGGGGAGGGGCAATGGCCCCTCACACCATCTCTGCCGCTCCA
>VZTY01005798.1:0-64358 GCA_013400935.1 Turnix velox
AACCCAAACCATTCTGTGTTGTGTGATGTTCCCATGCCATTGCTCCTTGAAGTCTCCCCACACAGGCCTGGCCATCACTGGATCAAGGCAAATGTGGGCATTGCCCCTCTGTCGCCATCTCACAGGCTTCACGGTGCTATGTCCATCCTTCCTGTGCCCCCCTTACAGACAGACAACCACAGTTTGCTGTGTCACCTCTGCTGTGACAGTGACCGGCCAGACACGCCGTGAACACCACAGAGCCCCCGCGGAGCCGCAGGGCGAGCGGCTCCCCCCTCAGGCAGCCAAGATGGCGGCCAGCCCTGCTGAGGCCCTGGCCCCGCCCCCGTTCCCCGGGCGACGCCGAGAAGCGGCGACATGGCGGCGGCCGGGCAGGTACCTCCCTCCCCTCCCCGCCGCCCCGGGCCTTCCACCGGCCCCGGATCGCCCCGCGGGACCGGAGGGGCTGGCGGGAGTGTTTGGTGTGGGGGGAGGTTTGCGACAGGCGCAGGACTTGAGTTGCCCCATGAGACCCCTCCATTATTTCTGGTGTTTAATGTGAAAAAGTGTAAAAAATGCAGCACTGGATGCACGTACCTGTAGAAAATCCGTCCCTGGGAGAGTTTAAGGGAGAGTTTCTGGGTTTTTTTAGTAATAGGGGTGTTTTGTTGGCGGAATCCCCAAGGTGGCGAATGCTGAGGTAAGGCGGCACCTTCCCCTCTGGGCATTGAGACCAGGTCACATCTCTCACAGTTCTATCTCTCTCTTTTCAGCAGCTGCAATGTCCAAGAGGATTCCATAAATCCACAGCATTCTCTTTAATACCCTCTTTCCCCCTGTCTTGTGCCTCTTTTGTGTTTTTTCCTTGTTTACTTGATTTGTATAGTGATTTTTGGCTTGGTTGACGGAGGAGCAATGTCTGACAGTCAAGGCAGATCATCACATGCTACGCCTTAGTAGGAAATCTAAGAATACAAGTTCCTCCTCCCAAGAATGTATGAGGTCTCACATCCACTTAGAATTTCTCCTTCAGGGCTGCTTGTGCTGTTCCTACAAGATAATTCTCTTCTAGTTGAATGACGTTGATGTCTTAGATGTTTGAGAAGTTGCCATGACCATGGTGGAAGCGTTTAACTGGTTTCAGCCACCGCCATGGTTACATCTGTTGGCACAGAGCTGATGTGCAGTTCAAAAGCCTAACCTTTTGTATTTCCTTAAATAAATAAACCCTCTTTGGTGTGAAACGTGTTATTGTAGTACTCTAAATACTTTATGAAAAATATATTTGTCTTTGGCAGCGCTGCCTGTTGGTGCTCTCTGTAAATATTTTGGCAGTTGGAGGAGTGTAGCGAGGGGTAAGGCAGTCACTGCCATCTCAGTGAGAGGATACAAGGTGTGCTGGATGGGAAACGACAGGCTGTCAAAAATACATTGTACATCCACTTGAAATGTACTGCTGAAATTTTCATCATTTTTACTATGTGCCTTTGTAAAAAGAACCTCAGTGGATAGTTCTGGGGTTTTTTTTTCTTACCCATGTATCTTCTGTTCCTTATGTTTTGAACTTCCTTCTGCGTAAAAACAGCTTATTGCTGCAATATTTTCTGCTATCCTTTATTATTTACTTGTAAATTATTTATTGCGAACTCTATGCAATTGTGTGCTTTTTAAAATTTAATTCTATAGTTTCCAACTTTGACTGAAATTAGCTTTGCGTGGTCTCTGCGTAAGCTGCAGGGAACATTTTGCTGCTATTTTTGTGACATTGTTTCTTAGATCTTGATACAATTCCTCTTGATTTAAATGGAATATTTTTATTATTGTTCAGACTTGTAATTACTTTCAGTGGAAAAAACATATTAGAAAATCTGAACCCTGATCTTAACAGCTCTTGCTGCTGCTTTATTTTTAACAACATGTTTTCAAGTAAGTAGTGTGCAGCTTTGAAAAGGTCAGTCAATACATTTGGCCATCCATAAATCTTTACATTTGGACTGTATGAATTTTTGGAAATGGATTTTGTTATAAAAAGGATACTATCAGTATGAGTTGTTTATAATGATTCTCTGGAACAAATTCCAAGCAAGTTTTATCTTTTGCATTTGACGTGTCTGCATTTTTCTCTTTTGAATGTTGCTGAAATTAATGTTACTACTTTTATTTCCTTATTTGTTTGATGACAAAAGAAGTATTATAACTAAAAACAGAAACTATTGATTTTCACTTCCGACTGTAGGAGTGGACAAGTGGATTTTTTTAAAAATAGGAACAGTGAATGCATTTTCTGTTTCTGCCTTACCTATTTATGTAAAAAGTGTCAAGATTTTCTGCTGTAGTATTTGACAGCTTGATAACAAAATGCTTATACTAATACCAATAACAGCCTGGGTTGCTGGTGTGAGATTTATTTTTCTTTCTGTTCTCATTTTGATTAAGTTGTAACTGATATGTAGCACTTTCAGGGTGCATGTGTACAGCTGGAGTTAACTGTGTCCAGTTCTGGAGCCCTCAACATAAAAAGGACACTGAGCTGTTGGAGTGGGTCCAGAGGAGGCCACAAAGATGATGAGAGGGCTGGAGCACCTCCCTTCTGAGGACAGGCTGAAGGAATTTGGGTTGTTCAACCTGGAGAAGAGAAGGCTCAGGGGGTATCTCAGAGGAGCTTCTCAGTACCTGAAGGGGGCTACAGAAAGGCTGGGGTAGGATTTTTGAATAGGGTCCAGGATGGCAGAACTAGGAGGAATGGATGGAAATTGGAATAGGGGAGATTTAGGGTGGAGAGAAGAAAGAAGTTCTTTGCTGTAAGGGTGATGAGACACTGGAAGAGGTTGCCCAGAGAGGCTGTGGATGCCCCCTCAATCCCTGGAGGTGTTTAAGGCCAGGCTGGATGAGGCACTGAGCAACCTGGTGTCCCTGTGTGTCCCTGAGGTGTCCCTGTGTCCCTGCCCATGGCAGGGGGTTGGAACTAAGGAATCCTTGAGGTCCCTTTCAACCCAAACCATTCTATGATTCTATGTGTACTGTAGTCAGCTGGATTGCTCACACAGAAGTAGCTGAGCTAGCTTTAGGTCATCTAGCTGAGGTACTGGAAACTGTCTAGTCATGGCAGCAGAGCATTTCCCACATGGAGAGAGGACAGGAGTATTTCAGGTTCCTTACAATTCAGGTATTTATCATAATTTAAAAGAGCTAATACCCTCTTCCTTTGAAAGTATATTTTTGAAAGTCATTATTTTGCAAAGCATTGGTGGTGTTTTGTTAAATGAATGCAAGTAAGTACCATTTTCAGCCTCTGCAGGGGGCTCATTCCAAAGGACTATCTGATTTTATTTCAGGAACACTGGTACTAAGTTCCTTTATTGTGTTTCAAGGTTTTTCACTGTGGAATGGCCCTCACCAAAGCTGCAGATAAAGAGGGCACTTTGGCCAGGGATGACTCCATTGAGGTTTGAGTTTTTGGGAGAGTGTCCTCCCCACCCCATAATTTTAAAGACTTGCAATTTGCTGTTTATCAGTCTTCTCCCAGTGTTTTCTGCTTCATGGTGATTTTGTGAACATTCGCTGAGAGATGCAAGGAATTCCTTGCTCTTTTGTTTTAGAATATCCAATTTGGGATTTTGATTTGATGCTGTTGACAAGGGGTACCCAAAATACTGGAATAATGGACAGGCAGAAACATATTATACATTCAGAACGGCTAAAAATTCTTTGAAAGAAAATAAAGCAGCAATAAATGATTCTGCAGTACTAGTCTGTATTTCAATAGATTAAGTCTGCTCCTGGGAGTGCTGGGAGGATTGGTTTGGGTTTTTTCCCAACACATGAGGATTATATATTACTAGAATTCACCTTGGATTACCTCAGACAGTCACTACAGTTAACAGTAAAATGAATGGTAAATTCTTTGACATCAGTCAACACATATATAAAATAACTTCTTTTTGAAGTGGTGGTTAAAGACAGCAATCAAAAGACAAAAGAGTATTCAGTCCAAAAGATTATGAACTTTTAGTTGTATGTGTAGGTTTTGCCCAGACAGAAACTTTCCACAAATATGAGATTGTTCAGATGAGTCATGGACTTTCGCTAATTTTTTTTTAATTACAGAAACACTATTAATTTTTTAAAAAATAATTTTCTAAATTATGTACTTTCTTTTGTGTAGCCTCTCATGAATCATTTGTATGATATTATCTCATAGATGTGGGCAGCAGGTCCTCACCATGAGCAGTGGCAGCCAGTAACACTCCCAATGGTGTGGGGTGTTGTTGCTGGAGATACTTTTACAGGTGTAGATGAATAATGGTGAAATGGATAATGTTGACTTTTTAGCCTGCACATTGAAATCTGATGGTTTACATGGCAGAGCCTCATCTAAATAACTGAGTTGCAATATTTCTTAAGCTTAAATTGCAAACCTTGGTTGATTAAACTATACTTTTCTAATGCTAGAGGACCTTTGAATATGTTGAAAGAGCTTATAAATGGCTGAGTGAAAGACAGTTGGAGTTATTTTAAAATAAACTTATATAATCTTATATAGCTTGTATATTGCTGCAATAAAACACTACTTACTGAGAGTTCCCAGAGGTTCTTCTTGCTGTTTGCAGTAAGAGAATGAGATGAGCCTCAGTGCCAGCGTAAGTGTGCTGGGCTTGACAATACCATATGAGTTACAAAGTTTCATACTCTAGTAAACCAGGTACACACTGGAGAGATGGGCATACTTCTTGGACAAATTTTTTCTGACTTGGACAAGTTTTTTTGCCTGATTTCTTTTGAGAAGCAGTGAGGATTTAATCTGGATAAGATTCTTGGAAGTTCAGGTGAAAAATTGCTTTCTGGAAGGTTCAGCTTTTTGCTTACTCACCTGTTCCTTACAGCATGAGATGTAGCCAGTGAGAGGAAGGAAAAAGACTTTTGGTAGATCCCTGTTTATGGGACTCCTCCTGTGATCTTGAAGATGGAGGAGTGTGGTGTGGGTAGTTGAGAATGGTGTGCGAGAGTCTTACCTCTTAATCTCACCTGGCCTGTAACCACAGAGGAGAAGGTGGATATTGGCTTGATGAGAAAAATACCCACTATGTTTTGAACTTTCTTATGCTTTTATTTCTGTTACAGTGCTAAATTCCTCATCCTGTATTGATAAATTCTGCCTGAGATAATACCTGTGTAATGTTAACATTTTACCTTACAAAGAAATATGACACATAAGGTGTTGACTGACTGACTGACTAGTATTATGCCATTTATGATATGTATCCTATGTATTGGGCATTCTGAGAGAAAGAGATGAGCTGGATTTAACTCAGTTTCCAAAACCTCAATATCAGTTATTCTTTTAATTCAACTCTCATTACTACAGAAAAACCTCTGTTCAGTAAGTTTCTAACACCACTGGTCACATCAGGAAAGCATTCATATTTTTCCTAATTATTCAAAAGAATCTTTTAATGATTGTGTAATATTAACATGTAGAGCTATCCTGGGTTTTTGTTTTGTTTTTGGGGTTTTTTTTTGTTTGAGTTTTTTTGGCTTTTTTAATGAATAGCTAAGGCATACAGCTTCAATTACATCAGCATTACTGAATTACTTAATTTAATACTGCATGAATTACTGCTAATTAAAGCAAAAGCAAACTAATGTCACGCTCTGAACTATGTAAAGGAAACCTTCATTTGATTAATTCCTATTGTTCTGCTCTGACATTGTATCTGAGACTAACTTTTTTACAGTTGGAAACAATATATTTAAATTTTATGTACATATGTACTAGAGTACATGTGAAAGTACTCTAGTGCTTAATTAGAGGAAAAAACCCAGTCTATCCACTTAAATGTTCTTTGTTGCTCTCAGCCTTGTTTCATCATTCTTGAATGTTGTAATTCAGCTGGTCCCAGATTTTTAAGTATATCTTGCAGCAGCAGGGGGAGTAGTGTAGCTTTTTTTGAGGGCTCTCCTTGACCAATTCTAGAAGTTGTTCCTTAGCACAGAACAATGCTGTTCAGGCTCAAAAATCAGCTCATGTTAGAAAATGTTCCAGTTCTCTCTCTCTAGGTGAGCCAGAAACATTATTCTGCAGGTTTTTCCTTGCTGCACTTCTGTAAAGCCCAAGACCCACAAAGGCAGAAGTTGTCCTGCTGCCAGTAAATTATTATCAGGTTTACTCAGACTTTTTTGTATCTTTGTGCAGAAATAAGTCAGGCCAATTAAACCTGAAAGGATGAAGATCCTTGTGCCTTTCTCGGTAACCTATTATAATGCTTAATTATCTTCATAATGAGATCTTTTCCTTATGCCGTTCCATGTATTTAAAATCTCTTCCAACTGAAATACATTCTATTCTATTCTATTCTATTCTATTCTATTCTATTCTATTCTATTCTATTCTATTCTATTCTATTCTATTCTATTCTATTCTATTCTATTCTATGCCATTCCTTTCCATGCCCCATTGTCCTTTGTTCCCCTGTCATGCACCTCTGTAAATAGTTTGGCTCACTGCACATTTTATAGTATGCTTTGACACTTCCCATTTTCACTTCCATATTCTATCACAAAACTTTTTTCTCCACTCTTATTTGTACCACAGATTTCTTACTGAAGTCTGGTTGAATGTTTTTGATCAGTGATACACATTAAATAAAATATCATCAAATGTAAGGCCATTAAATTGTTAGTTCATGCCCAGTTTGTCCTCCCCTGAGCATCCCCATGTTCTCTGTAAGGATCTGCCTTATGTATTACTAATGTCCAGACCTACCCTGGAGCAATAGTGGCAGGTCCTTATACATTTCTCACTGTGTTGCAGCAAACAGCATAGACTTTTTTTTTTTCATTAAGGAAAGACTAAATATAGACAGTAAATTTGAAAATGCAATGAAGAACAGGGTGGAGAGGAAGTATCATAGCAGTATGTATGTGTAGTCAACTTAAGTAGAAACTGATATTAAAATTTAATTACTATGCAGTCTAGAATCTTGTTGGTTAAATTCAGGTTCATGGAATATCTTTTTCCTTTGCATTTCTGTTGTTTTTACTTGCAAGTTAATTTAATCTTGTGCTGCACATAATGTGTCACTGTGTTCCCACATGAATTTAAGATAAAAATATTATTTGCATCTATCTGCTCAGCTTTTCTTTAGTGAAAATGTGTTTGGATATTGTGTGGCTGCCATGTAATTATAGCTGTGTTACATTTTTGGCATTTGTTGAATCAATCCCTTGCATACTTCCTCAAAATAATACTGCTATTTAGATAAGTTACTGACACTATAAAATAAGCCTTTTAAAATTAAATTCCTATATGTGAATGTGTTTGTAGGATGAAGACCAAGATCAGGATGACATAGGTGGAAAAAAGATTATTAATCGGATGTTTCTTTCTCCTTCCCAAATTGCTGTTTTGTCAGAACAAAATGTGGAAGGAGTTCAAATGTAAGTGGCAGTGATAAAAATGCTATTAGCAATGCAATAATGAAATAGAAATTGTAGACTGTTTGTTAATTTTCTTTTGTGATGGTTACATTGTTAGTCCTTAATTATGCAGTTAAATCATTGATATTTAATGTGCTAATGAAAAACAGGAAGAAATTCTATTGATCTCAGATCCATTTTGTTTTACTGTATTTCCTATATGTCATGATTTTTCTTTGACTTTTTGTTTGATTTTTTTTTCCTGCTGATATTTCACATAGATATGTTTTATGAGTTTATAATAGCATTAGATATACTGGAAATTAAATACTAAAATGTAAATAAGAATAGCTAATCCTGAGCCTTTTTTTTTTGTAAGTCTTACTTGGTAACTTTTATGCTAAAACATTTAAGATTCCATACGGTAATGTGAGTTACTGAAAAGCCATAAAGGTTTTAAAAGTTCAGAAAGAGATGGAAAGGTTAAGAACATATTAGTAGGTAGCAATTATATGGTGCACTGAGGAAACAGGAGGCAGCCAAAGACTTTTGATGTAACCCATCTTGTCTTTTCTGTAGCAATATTCCACCTTGTTATTAGTGCTTAACAGCAGCTAAATTTAGGAGGCCAGGAGTTCAACCTGAGACTCTAGACTTATATTTTAAGGATGGTATTTTTCAGAAGTGCCCAAACTGTTTAGGAGCACATGTGTCCACTGTCCAGTTCTTTATGAATTGAAAGTCAAAAGGCAGGTCCACTGGATGAGTTTTGGGTTTGGGGAGGAATAAAAAAAATTCCAACCTTGATCCTCTGAGAAGAGTTTTAAGAGTTTTTATCAGAGCCTGAAATATTATTAATGAAGTAGATTCTCTTCCTCTGATTTGCAGCTGTTCTGATTTTGCTCAGGTCACCGTTTCTTTTTTTTAAAGATCTCATCCTATCAAATAACAACAAAAAAAAATTTCTTTTACCATTTCCTCTTGTACAATAGGCTTGTTATTTTAGAGAGGGCTGAAGTGTACAACTCACTGGAGACTAAAATGTGCTTAATGATGCAATTTATTGCGCAGCTTTCTCATTAGGATTCAAACGAAAAGCAGTGAAAAATACTGTGTTTCCTTTTAGTCTCTAATGATCACAGACTTCTTTTTACATGTGTATATACACTGTGCAACGGGAACATAAAGTATATACTGTGTATAACTGAAAAAAAAACATAGTTACAGAGTGTGTTATGAACTCTAAGCAGTTTAGCAGCAGCACTGACTGTGGGACGTCATGTCTGTACAGCAGAGCAGTTTGAAAGCAACAGCTGTGGTTAGAAAATCAGAATGGATCTGATCCTTTATGAGGATTTTGATGTCCTGCCTTCTCATATATCATGGAGGTTTATATTGCTGCCTATCTTTGTAGGACCTGAGTTCATTCCACTAATGTAGAAATAGCTATCATGGTAACTGGGAAATCTAGATGCCCATAATTTCCCAATCATTTATAGATGCTGTTGTCAGTGACAAGCCTTACAGAATATTGAAAAGATGAGTAATGGCATTGTTAGCAGCATCAGAGAGAAAATCTAAATCCCTGAGAAGCTCTGATTATGAAAACACAGATTTGGCAGTAGCTTCAGAAAGAGAGGATATGGCCGGTTTCAAACCTTGGAAAGTTGAGCTGGCCACATTCCACTTCTATTTCAGTACACAGTTAAGTGTTTTTAACCAACTTGCATGTGTTCAGCTGTACAAATTTGTCATGCAGAACAAAAGAATACATGTTTTAAACAAAGCTGATTGGACTGTATGCTTTACTTTGTTAACTGTTGAGTTTTTAATGATTGAAAAAAAAAAGAAAAAGGAAACTCATCCTATTTGACAGTGTCTCTCTACTGGTTTGATGAAAACCCTGAAAAAGTAATGATTGCCTGTCAGTAGGTCTGAGATTAATACCCTTCTTAGAAAAAATTGAGAAGGGGGACTGGGAGAAAAACTTTTTTACATGGGACTAGAAACTGTGATCATAACTGGCACCTGCATTATCAGGTATAATTAAGAAGCCAAGGATTGCTTTAATGTAAAACTTAACTACCTGAGACATGGCTGATGTTATAATGGAAGAACCAAAACTGAAGCCATAGCTGAAATCCTCCCCTCTTCACATGGAAAAATGTGCACAATTATCATAAAAGGCATAACTAATTCTATGTTTGGATAGAGTAGACATAAATGTGTCGGCAACAGCATGGTCTCCTACAAGGGAGTGTATTTTTTAATGTGATTTTCAAGTTAAACTAAGTGGAAAAATTTCCACAGTGGGGCAGTAAAATAGGATGAGGCTCTTCTTTCATGTCTTGACCATTATGAAAGTGGAATTTAAGCTTCTAAATATTTTTGTTACTTTGAGTAATTTAACATTACAGTATTTACATTAATTTGCAAATGTATTCTTTCTACAGAAGCTATGAGAAAAATAATCTTAAAAAGGAAACAAGATCTTTTTAGTGTTGTAAAACTATCTCAATCAGAGTGAAACAGTGGTAGCAGAAGATGGAGAGTTCCATTTCATCCTGCAAACCCCTTCCAGAACAAACACTGAATTTTCTCTGGGTTTTTCAGTGTATTTCTGTTTGGGTTTTGTAATGCTCTTATTTTTGTTATTTCATTAATCATATATTAACATTTTAATAGCATTTGGTAAAATCTATAGACATGTGTGTACTTATTTCAGCTGGCATGTCCTCCAAGCATAAATGTTCATATCTAGAAATTGATGTAGCTAAGTTCCAGGAAGATATATACAGATATGTATAATGCAATAACAGTGAGTGTTATAGATGTAATTGCCAGCAGACTGTGTTAAACTTTGGAATCTGTAACTTATTTTTTATTTTAATTATTTTACTCTGCACTTTCTTCTAGAAAGCTGGAAGAATTTCTGAATTTTAAACATTTAAAGACATCTTTGAAGGAAGCTGTTTTGCTAGATTATTATACTTCAGGATTTTGGTGGGCTAAAGAAAAGAACTTCAGTGTTACACAACTCTCAGGATTCATGGATCTATTAAATTTCCTGTTGGAGAACCTCAAAGGCAAGTAAAATTAAAAATTGTAAAATATCTGAAGTGGAAGGTGAGAATGCTTTCCAGTCATTTTAATAAAGTGATATTTAATTACATGTAATTGTAAAATTATTAATTTTCCTCTTTAATGTTGTCATGCTATACCTTGTACCTGAAAACAGTGCTTATTGGCAGATGTTAAACTTTCATTAGGGAGAAGTTTAGTCTGTTTAGCAGAGTCTCCCCTTTTCTTTGTATAGTGTATGATTCAAAGGGCTGGGACCTGAAGAGACCTTGCCTTTGCTATGGTAAAATAAATAATAATTGCACTAGAACAAGGAGCTCCTAAATTCCAGTTCTAGCTGTCTCAGTGACTGACTCACTGTAGCCTTGGGCATATTCCTCTGTCCTTTGAAACATTCAGTACATCCTGAGTAGGTGAATTGCATTTATTTTATCCTTGGAGTTCAACTCTCAGGCAAAAATCTACATGGCAAATGCTGTGCTTCTGGTACAAAATATATTGGTTAACTAAAGTTTGGTGTGGGAAGTAGAATTGCATTACTGCTGAAGATAAAAAATGACAATGAAAGGACTGTAGCTCCTGTGAGTACCAGGAAATTTGCAACAAAGCATGTAGCTGACTCTAGTGGGAACAAAATAGCCAGAAAAATGGTAGCAGCATCCTCTAAAATCTGTTTTTCAGAGATCACAATGCTTGCTTAACATTCACCTTGAAGGTGATTATGTTGAAAAAAGTCTATCCCAGAGGAAGAGCAAAAGGTCTCAGTTGTTCCATTCAAAGAGAAGATGAATATTTAAAATGAAGCTCATAACAGTTATTACACTTTTTCATTGTAATTTAATTCAAGGCCTTGCTGACTTGGAATTTTGACAGAATATGTACGTGCTTTATGATCATTGGAATTCCAGTTGTCCTTCCTGTCTCTAATGAGAAAGTATCTTAACATATGCTAACTATATTAATGTAACAATGGAGAGGGATGGAGATATGTCAGAAATGAGTTTTATGAGCCTGTGTGCTGTGCCTGTGTATTTGTCTGGCTGGTAGCACAACCCATTATTAAAACTGACTGACATTTCTCAGGAATGTGATCTTAGTTGCATAAAGCTTTGCCAGACTTTAACTCTTTAAGCTGATTTTTTCCATGGCAATGTCTGCCTCTGATTAATTTTTGTATATAAAATTACAACTAAAGCAGTTCAATGGGCTTGCAGAGAGAGACTGTAGGGGAAAAAAAAAAGTATTATATTGTACCCTCTTTCTTTTTCTTTTCCCTAGCTTTAGTTGCCTGTGCTTTGAAGTAAAGAAATAAGGTTTGGCAAGCAAGTGTTGTGAATTTGCTTTTTACTGTCCTGTCCATTTGAATTTGGCTATGATACATGGCTTTTAGAGAGAGAAAATGCAGTTTGTAAATGATTACAGGAGACTTTTTATATTTTTTTCACAGCTAAGTGCCCTGAATAATCCATCTTATAAAGTATGCTATAGCCCAGGGCTGAGATGAATTTCACTGTAATTACTGTTCTCAGCTGGTGCAAGTTCCAAGACCAAACATTTCAACTAAGAGCAAAATGCTAATGTCTACTGTATTAATGACCATTTCTTTTCCCCTCCCTGCAATGGACCCAAGCAGCCTGGAGAAATTAAGCTGATTTGACCATAATAGGAAGAATAGCATGGTGCAGAAAAAAATGGATTTAGAGGAGGAGTGCAGTGGAAACTCATTTAAGACTGTTAAAGGAAAACTAAGGTTTGGAAACTGGTGACTTGGAAAGGGAGCCAGGATGAATTACTTACATGATATGATTAATCTTCTGTACTTTGAGAGTAAAGTGCTCCCTACCTCAGAGACACTTCCTGAGAGTTGTAATTGGGTCTGAAAATCAGTTGTTCTGGAGTAAAAGAAAATTCTGGCTAGCTGAGAAGGACCTGAACCTGAGTGTTGTGACTTCTCTTGTCTTCACTTTTGATGGATATTTCTGCTTCTGTTGCTCTTTCTCATTTCCCATGCTTCTATTCCATTATATTCCCTCCACATCCTCTGTATTTCTGTGTTGTTTCTGCCATTATGGTTATTTATATTGTGCTGTCTGTGTTACTGAGAACTGAGGTGAAATTTTCAGAGTTTTGATTATTAAACCACTAAAGGGCAAAACTAAATAGACCTGAATCTAGTAAGTTTTAAAATTTGTTTTCTGCACAAAGAACCAAGGAACTGATCAGTGGAGAATTAAAACAATAAGGAAAATAAATCTATTTCACCACTGGTGGATATTTTCCCATTTTCTACTCTAGCCATTTTTAGGCTTAAAAAGAACAAGGAAATTGCATTAAATTTGTTTTTTAAACTCCAGTGTGATTCTAGTCATGGCACAGACCATTTGCAAATCAGAAAGATCAATCCTTTCTTTTTAAAGGGTATAACTCCTATTTTCCAGGTGCAAAAATGGCACCAAGGTTGATGATACATGTGGACTATTATGCATATTCAGGTTAAATCAATTATGACTGTAAGCTCCTTAAAAAATATTTTCCCTTTTTAACATCTGTTCTTATTTGCTGGTTTATATTGCAAGGGGCATGGCCAGAGGAACAATCTTTGTAATACATAAATGGTAGTAAATTTATTTCCAAGATAAACATGCTATGCATCTCAAATTTACATACAATTCAATTACATACAATTGTCTGCATAAGAGACCAGGTTGCAGTACTTTAAACACCTGTTATATTGATTCTTACACTATGAAGGTAGATCAATGATTTTTGTGAGGGAATTACAGTGCATGTTTTATTGATAAGAATAATGGCAACAGGCAAAATTATGACTGGTGTTGCTTTTTAAGTTTCTCGATGGTTAATATTGTAAATTCTTAAACTGCAAGAAATCTTATGATTAAAATGGTCCAAAAAAACCTCACTCCTGTCATGTTTATACTAATTTTTATACTTTGGGATTTCTTTGCAGACAAACATATGACCCTAGCAGACAATTACAAAGAACTGGGAAAAGCACTGGCTGGAATAGGAGAAACTGATTCAGAAAGCAGTGGTGACTTGAATTTCTTCAGCATTGAGCAAGCCAAATCAGTCATTGATTACTTGAATATCAGGTATTTATTTTTAAAGGATATGTTCCTGTTTTTATTTGAATCATTTAATGAGGTAGGATACCAGCTGATAAGGTAAGTTACAATGATTTGATTGTGTATGTTTGTAGTGTGCCAACATAAGGCAGACAGCACTTTAAAACATTAGAAAGAAGAGAGAAAAGACCAAACCTATAAAATTAATTTAAACTGGAAGTTTATAAAAAAATAAGACTGAGTTGAAAATCTTCATTTTGTATTTTGTTTTGAGGGATAAAAGGAAAGGGGGAGAGTGTTTTTGGTTTTCTCCTAGGACACTGTTTTTTGGATTCTTGTTGAACATAATGCTGGATCTTGACTAGATCTTTGAGTATTCATCTGTCTTCGACTAGAGCTAGTGAAGTTCATCTAGTCCACTAGAGCTAATGGACTTCTTAAATGGTTTAAATTTCGGGCTATGATCATATGAGACATTAGAAAGAAATTCTTTTGATGTGAGGATGGTGAGACACTCCAACAAGTTGCTCAGAGAAGTTGTAGATCCCCCATCCCTGTAAGTGTTCAAGGCCAAGAGAAACCTGGCTTTGAGAAACCTGATCTAGTGGGAGGCAGGCATGGCAGGGGGCTGGATCAATTCTATGACTTTATATATGAGTCATAAAAATGTTATGTTCCAAAGCTATCAGAAGTTCAATATTTACATGCAAAGGTTTTATGACACATCTCAGTTATTAAACAGAGACACAGAAAGAGATGCAAACAGTTGTACTCAGTTATTTATATGAGAAAAAAAATTAAGGGTCTTATGGCACCCAGTCACACATCTCCTGTTTCCATGCAGACTCTTAATTATACAATTATATATACTGACTTTTTTCCCACTGAAATGCCATAGTTAGGACAGAGGCTCTACTTGTGTATGACAGTACTTGATGGACAGAATGGTTCTCAAGCTGTTCTGTCACCCATGAATCAGAATGATAGAAAAAGGGAAAGGTACTCATAAACTGTACTGCATCAGTACCTCTCAGCCTATTCTCTGATCTATATGGTAATTTAGAGTGTTTTCTTGAACAAAAAACATATTTCCTCTTGGAGACAAACTGAAGTACTACACAGCTGATGGTTCAGACTGGGGATTTAAACCCATTACAGGGATTTATTTTACAATTGTGCTACTAAGTTTGTCTTTTTTCTCCTGCTTTCTCATTTTTTCCTTTTCTTTCTTTTTCATATAAAACATTAATTACTTCTCAAATTTCTTTAGTCAAGGAAAACCAATGTCCTGCCAATTACTAGCCCTAAACTAAAAGGAAACTTGGCATTTAATGTAGCTTGCTCAGCTTTTTATATTCCCCCCCCTCTTGTGTCTGCCTTTTGTATATTTATTTGAAACCAATGTCCTTTGAAAGGTACCTTGTCCATGAAATAATATCTTCACCTTTGCAAGAATTTTATCCAAGATATTAGATGCTCTGTCCTGCTACTGAGTGAGAATATAGTAAGACCACAAGACTTTTGCTGTAAAATGGTATTTTGGCCATTAAATATGTGGTTGTATGTTCAGACTGCTCAATTTTTTGCAAGTATGTGCTGTTGCAAGGTCTTGGATATAAATATATATATACATATACACTGAAATGTGTCATATGTTTCCAGTTTATACAATGCATTATTTCAGTCATTTGAAGATTTTATTCCTAAATAACAACTGAATCAGCACTCTGCTTCATGTGAGTGCACATTAATGTATTGTTTCAACATTTTTCTTGTTCCTCCCTTCTTTTTTTGTGTTTAATTTTAAATGAGAAACCTATCACTTTTTTTTCCTACTCAAGGTAGTATGACATGTTTTAGTTCAGATCACATTTTTACAGTTGAGTTATAAACCCATGGGATCTACAATGGAAATGGGGACAAACGCATAACCACATGGGCACAAACTGTGCAGAAGCTGTAATGACACCTTTAGGTTTGGTGGAAGGTGACAGTTGTCATTTTTTTATCTTGTCTCCTTGGGCAAACACACATCAACAGAACTCTTGACATTTTCTTTCAGGAAGTAGTGGAGCTAGGGAAATATGTCATTGTTAATCACCTTCACATTCTCATATAACATCATAAGAGGGTCTATTCTTAACAATCTCAGTTGGATGAGTAGAATTATTTTTGTGTAATATCTAAGATGATGGTGTGGAATTTTTTAATTGTTCACACAGACAAAAACAAAGAAAATAATTTTTTAATATAATGCCTGATAGAAGAAATAAAACTACACTGTTTCATAATAAAAACTGATGTATAATTTATGTTTAAAATTGCATTTAGAATTTTTAACATTCAAAACAAGATTCAGGAATGTCCAAAGTAATTGCTTCTATTTTGGATAATATTGTAAAATATTGTAAATATAATAAGTTATCTGTATCTACAACATAGTCTGTAAAGTATATAACACAGTTTGAGGGAAAGAACTGATTTTCAAATGCTGTAAATCAGGCTTCTTTATAAGGCATTAGACTAAATTTAAAAGTTTCAAATGTTACATTCTTCTAATGCAGTTTGAAAGATATATGGAGTATTTCTTTTGTGTCTGTGGTGGTCACGTATTTTTTTGTTTCCAATAATGCCTGTTAGAGTTTTACCACATGAGAAATATGAGGGAACATGTGTTTTCATAAAGTGCTGTGAGTCATTTCCATTGTAAGTCCTGTAGTCTGCTTAAACATAATCCCTGTATCTTCGTTGAAGCATGGCAGGAATTCTTTGGTGAAGTACTACAATAAAGACTTAAGGCAAATAAAATAGCAAATACTGTAACAACTTGATTGCCTTTGTGCTTTGAGTTTGAGGGAAGGGAACTGGCAATTTGTGGTAGACAAACTTCGCATGCAAGTTCATAAACAAATTTGTTTTTTAGCTGATGGTAACTGAAAGACTGAATTAAATCTAACTGTAGAATAAGAATTTTATATGGAATTCAAGGAGCCAAATGTTCAATGAGGCTACCATAATCCTTCTCACCATAGTAGGAAGTGCATCTGTACATATATGCAAAAATGTCTGTGCCCATTTGAGTGAAGAAGTATTTGAAAGTTTCTCTGGTGCGTTTGACTGACTGCTGGAGGGTGTGATTTGTCTTGTAAGAGATGCAGGCCATGCCACCAGTTCAGTCTCCTAATTCTGAGCTGTTTTTTTGGGCTGGAAGAACCACTGCTGAACATTAGTTGGAACTTCACACCCCTTAAATTGGAGCAAATCAACCCTGGTCTGCAGTATTTTGTGGACCTCATAGTAGCTTATTGATACCTGATGGGGGGCTCCAGAAAGGCTGGGGTAGGACTTTTGAATAGGGTCCAAGATGGCAGGACTAGGAGTAATGGATGCAAATTGGAAGAGGGGAGATTTAGGCTGGAGATAAGAAAGAAGTTCTTTGCTGTGAGGGTGGTGAGACACTGGAAGAGGTTGCCCAGAGAGGTTGTGGATGCCCCCTCAATACCCAGAGGTGTTTAAGGCCAGGCTGGATGAGGCACTGAGCAACCTGGTGTAGTGGGAGGTGTCCCTGCCCATGCCATGGGGGTTGGAACTAGATGATCTTGAAGGTCCCTTCCAACCCAAACTATTCTATGAATTTAAGAAAACAGGTAAATGTAGCAGATGGACTGTGAAAACCAAACCTTTGATTAAATAAATGACATATTAGGAGAAAAGAACAAGAAAAAATATTAAAAACATGTGAAAAGGGAAGCTGTGCATATCTACTTTAAGTTGGTTTTGTTGCAATAGACAAAAATTCAGTATATCCATCCAGTTTTGTAGTCTTTCTTTGAGGAAACCATGATGATTCTGTTATGAAGATGAATTCTATTAAATATTATGCTGACTTTGAAACATCACCTTGAGAGAATTAATGTTTTCAATCTTTATTGGTTTGGTGTTCCAAGATCAGACTTGCTCCCTAGACTGGCAGTGCATCCCAGAACTTGAAAGCTGGTTTATTTCCCTCTTGTATACTATTGCTAATATTAAAGACATAAGCATCCTGGTGATAAGTGTTCCAGGCATTATTTTTTTAAAGAGTGGAATTTTGTCTTCTCAGTGTTCAATTTCATAAGGGCTAAGTGGATGTATTTTTAAGCATTGCACTGTATTTTTCATGGCTGTCTGACACTCCATCCTGTAAATTAAATATTCTGCATGCTATTCCAGTAGTTAATGAACCATTTATTTTTCAGTGTTGGAGTATTACCATGCTGAAGATTTAAGTTAACAGGATAATTGTTAATGTTGTTACCTTTCTGCACATTTGCAGCTGTAATAGTAGTATATTCTCTTGTTTTTCAGCTTATTTAAACAGTATAAACTATATGAATTCCTCTTCCACGGTTCCAGGGAAGAGCTTGTGATAAGTAATGAGGTAAGTCATTTATATAGATGGAACTCATTATGTAGAGTTATTTAATGAATGCACCATGGCATATGTTTTATATTGCTCACAGCAACTTCTTGTCAACATTGCTGCATCACCAACGTAAAATGGCTAATTAAAGAATACAAGTTAGATGTTTTGATCCTCAGATTCAAGATTAATTTTGGATTTCAAAATAATGGAACAGCGTTGCTTGGTTCAGATGTTAGCTGGGTTAAATCAGAAATATTTTGCTGTATAAGTTGATGCATGTAATTTGAATTAGCAATGCATGAGTCCGACTCTGTTTTTAAATAAGCAATCAAATCACAAAAGATTGGTACCAAGTCTGGTCTGACCACAGTCCTAATATTTATGTATGCTTGAGTATGTAGGGTTTTGTTTCTATTGCTAAGACACCAATTATTAATTATTCTGACTGTAAAGAAAGAAGCTTGCTGGAAAATCAGCATTTTAATAGCCTTCAGTTAATAATTGTGAATTAGCTTGAATGTAAATTTTTTCATGTATTTCAGCTTATATGTGAAATAGTAAATAGGAAAACGCATTGATGTGACCTTTAATCAAATGGACAGGTTCAGTTCATCAAATCAACCTTCATTTAGCCTGACTGTGCATTTTGAGGGTATGTGTTACAAAACATCAGAAAGGATTTACATTTATAATTTATGTCAGGAGACCACTGGTTGCTTAGAGAGGCATGATAGTGGAAATTTTTTGAGCAGCACTTATATTTTAGCTTATCAGTACACAGTGAAGTACACTGGAAAATTTTCTTTGCACTTTAAGCTAGTGGTTTGATTCTGTAAATGATGGAGGATAATTCTTGTGCTGCTTTTGAATAGCCATATTATAAAAAAGAAAGATTTTTCTTGACATGGATGTAAATATTTTTAAATTATTCTAATAATTTGTTAGATTGGTTAAAATTCCAAATGTGGTGAAATTAGTGACAAAAATGTTATTTGATGAGTAGAGCAGGACTTCAGCATTACTGAATTAGAGTTGATTTTTATATTGGCTAATCAGATCAATGGCTGGTTGATACTTTCTAATTGGTAAAATTATTTTTAACAAGGCTTTGATTAAGTAATTTCTTGTGTGAATTGGGCAATTTATGTTATCAGTTGTACATTAGCTTTAGAGAAACATCATTTTGCTTTCTTAAAACCCATTTCTGGATGGTTGAGATCAGTGTACAGAAGTCCTAGGCACAGAAGAATGGAAAAGTCCTGCATAGTCTTTCTTTGGGGAGTTTCAACTCTGGTGAAGGTGCCAGTTCCACTCAGGAATGGCTGAAATGTGTTCCTATGAATTACTGTGATGATTCATCAAAGGAACAAGTCCAAACTATAACTATAACTGTCACAAAAAACTTCATGATAATTTTTAGCCATTCTTACATATGCACCAGTTTGGGTAAATCCATCTGTTTTATGTTTTGTATTTCATGGCAAAGTCTTTAATCTGCCCAATCACCCTGCAATGCCAAAGGAAGTCTATACTTACATTTGTGTGAAGTTCATTTTGATAGTGTGATTCATCCTCAGTAAGGAACAGTTTAAGGCATTGAAGCTACACATACAAATCTATGGCATTATTTGCCTTTGCTTTATGTGTTAAAATGTGATGACAGGTGATCTCAACATAGGCTTTGAGTTCTTTTGCTAAACTTTGTTATATTTAGAATGTTTATCCCTAAAGCATTATGTTCTATGTTTACATCTCCTTAGATGGAAAGCTCAAACCCTTCCACGTGGGGCAGATGCAGTTTGGTGTCTGTGGCTGTGTCTATGGATTCAGGTGCTCTGCAGTGCATCTGCGCAGGGAAGGGGAGGGAGTAGGAGATTGACTGATAAATCTGTGTACTGACAGTAGCTGATAAATCTGTGCTGACAGGCTGACTCTTGTCTTGCTGTGTAAATCAATGTCTCACCAAACAGAAAGCTTGGATAGAAACATCGTGGCCCACAGATGGATGTGATCCTTGCTCTAAGCTGACTGTGCTAAGGGCTGAAAAGTTTTCTTTTAGCTCTAGCAATAAAAGTCCATTAGTTTAAAACAAGGGTCTGTAAATTGTAATGGCCAGGATTTGCCCAAGTAACAAGAACTGTGGTGTTCCAGGATCTTAATTACAGTATTATCTACTTTCTCAAATGGAGACTTTGAGACGAGTTGGTGAAATTACTTACTTAAATTGAAATTATTTGCTTCAGCTGAAATGCCTTGCTGTAGCTCACTGAGTAGATTTTTGCTCCACGTGTGCAGGAAGAATTGCCTACTGAATAAAAGTTCAATAGCCTAATGAAACCTGCTTCTTTAAAAGAGATGCAACTAAAATAAATGAAAGCACTACTTAGTGTTGTAATGGATATCCTTTTAGAGAAACCCCAGTATGTGTTTTCCAGAGAAATCCTATAGCCACTATAGTGAACTCATTGGATTTTATTTTTTCTCTAGCACAGGCAATTATACAGAGCTCTCCATCAGGTTTCCTTTTTGATCTTACACTGCAGTTATTTCCAAATGACCCTGTCATTTCCTGTGTAGAATAAAATCAGACAAGAAAAGGGAAATCACTCAAAACTCAGATTATGCATACAATACCTGTAGTCATGCTACATGATGAAATTTAAATTACTTATATGTGGCATATAATTAGTGGAGCTTTACAGTCTGATTAATATTCTGCATTGGATGCAGAATAGAAACACCTTTGTAAAATACATGCAGTATTTAAGTTGAAAAAAAAAGTAAGTCATGCTCAGCTAATTTAAATGTATTTTTATATTGGCTGAAGCCTTTAAACCAAACTGCCTGAGGTGATCAGATTGCCTAGGAAAAAAAAAAGATTAAAACTGAAAGACGTGAGTGCTTGGTTAGATGATAAAACACACACAATACATCTAACCTACTTTGGCAGTATTTAAAATTTAAAACTTGCTTTTCCAGCTTTCTCCTTCATTTCAGATTTACAAAGACCTATATATTATGTATGCATGAATACTTGTTAGAAAACATGATGGTACAAGGAATCACTGAGAAATGTTAGGATTGCTAAGTAAATTTACTGGGGTTTTCTTTCCTGTTATTGTTATGAGCTGTTCCCCAAATATAGAGTGATTACAGAGGCAGCAGTGCTTTAGCTGTTCTTTGGCAGTGATCCAAAATAGAACCCATGTAGTGTTAAGCTACCAGAATTCTTCAGGAATACTGTTGTTAAAGATACTATATTTTCCTTTTGCCTCTTCTGGAGCTGTGATTTAGTGCAGCTATATTAGCCTGCAATTGCAAAGAAAGCAAAAGGAGTACAGGCTAAACCTTGATGTGCAGGGATTCAGTGGAGCAATTCCTTTTAACACATATCAGATCTTATAGCACAGGTTTAAACTGTTAATAATCCATTTATTGTGTTGAAGTTTTTATTCTTTTTCTGCATTCAATTAATTTCTTTTGCTCTGATAGAATAATAGATTACAGCTCACATTGTATTTTTTTTTCTTAGATTTACAAATTATACCTTATAATGCAGTTCATGTTTTTACCACTCTCTGTTGTGTAATTTTGGCTGGAATGAGGCTAAGGTCTTTTGGGATTATGTCTGCTTTGAACATTTTCTAATAAAAATAATGTGGTTGGTAAATCTAGTTTTATTCCTGGTTGCTTTAGCCAGCCTGATGGAGTAACCTGCAATTTTATGGCCCAAATAAGTAACTAAGTTTGACTTCTTGAAATAGTAGTGTACAATGTAATTTTCTCTAGAGATGTCATAGCAGGTCAGGTTGCAATAGAAATACTGAAGATTAGGTTTAATGGCAGTGCAGATTCAGTATTACAGCAGTCACTAGACACCATCCTCTGTATGCAGAGTTCCAAAACTGTTTCCATTAATGCCTTCTTTCCATGTACTCCTTACTTGCTAAAACATTAAGGTTTTGAAGTATGTCTGGTCTTTATCCAATTGAGGGTTGGGTCTTTTTTTGAATGTTTGAACAAAATCCTTTCTGTGTTTGAATTTAAGGGGGCAGATAGGAAGAACATACTAGCTGAAAGCTAATAAAGCTTTTTTTTCAGATAGTGAAAGACCAGAAGTCTGGAACTTGACTTTGATATGTAATCCTCATTAAGTGCTGCATATTTAGATTGCTGAATCAATCATTGTTTAAACAAATTTGCTTGATGATTTCTTGGGAACTGCATTTTAAAGATGTATGAAACCAGAACATTTCCAGAAGCGTATCAGTTCACATGAGAGAGACTCCTTCCCCAGCTAATGGAGTGCATGTTTTTCAAAGCCTGGAGGATTCAAATATTTGTAATGCTTTAAACCACCGAGTTTAATTTCTGTAGTTTTGTTTTGTAAATATCACCATGGCAAAGACATCAAGATTGCTTTGAAGGAAATAAGAGCACAGGACTGGAAGGAACTCTCCAGCTGTCAGCTCTAGTGCAACTTTCTCATAGGAAAACATACATAGTTGTCTTTAAAAATTCGTCAAATTGTGGTTGCCCTGGTGCCTATTTCTAATTTTCAGTCTTAGTGTACAAATGACAAGCTTATGTGAGTTAGCCCTTGTGCCAATTTGTGACCTTTAATTCTTGTTCCATCCTCACTGTTTATTTTTCTAGTGCATAAAGAGACAGCAATCTTATTGTCAGCCTTCATTTAGCCAGATTGGAAAAAGCAACATTCTCTAATATTTACTTTTAAGGTAGATTTTTGATATATGCTTTCTTACATTCATACCAACCTCTAGTCATCCTGTTGGCCTTTCCTATAATTGTTTCCCTTTAAATCAGTTTTATTTGAACATAAATGTCCAAACTGTGCATAATATTCTTGCTGAAATAAAAGCAAGGCCTTGTACAATATAAGTAGTGCTCTCATGTTCTCTACTAGGAATAGCCTACATGATAGGTCCTAGAATCAGTTGCAGATTTCATATCTGTGTCATGTGGCTCTCTCGTCATAGCTCTGCTATTCTGCTTCTCCTTTATTACTGTATTTTCCAGCTGAGGTACTCCCAGTGCACAGTAGGTTTTAAAATATTTCATCCCTACAATGAAGCCTCACAATTCATCACTGAATTGGAGATTCATGGAGATTCATGGGGATTCATGGGGATTGGGCTAGGTGATCTCTTGAGGTCCCTTCCAATCCCTGATATTCGGTGTTTCTGTGAATACAGAAGTGAATATTCTTTAAGGTCATTCATTCCCATCTGTATGATATCCCTGATCATCTCTCTCATATTTCTTTTGTCTAGAAAATTGGTTATCTTACCGAATAAACCATGAAATTAGTTTGGCATTGTGTATCTTTGATAAACCAATGTAACATTTTATTCCTTTTTTTTTAAAATTTCCATGTCCATATTTACTTTTTTCCTTCAAAGCAGGTTCCTCAAGCTTTTACTACTATGAAGATCAAAAATGTAACGTCAGGAGTAGCTTCATTATTTGATAATTATGAATCTATAAAATTAGCAAATTGGTACTTGGTCTTTTGATGTCTGAGGAGAAATTTTTGATCTCCATTACAAAAGCTTATAGTACCCAAGACCAGAATAGTGACGTAAAGAGTTGGGGAGCTGGCAGATTTTGTGTCAAAAATCAATAATAATCAGTCCTTTCATCTCGAATTTTGCTGTGTTTATACTCAGAGAGAGATCTTGAAGGACTTATGATTAGACTGAATGAAAAATGGAGTCTGTTGCAATTGCAAGCTGTATTACTTGAAGTATTTTAAACATATCTTTCATGGTGGAAACCAGTCTTGTTTTCAAAAGACTCAGTAGCCAGTAGTGGAGATATATTGACCTTTTACAGTAACTTTTCCATTTGGGTCACATGCTGATGGTCTTCCACAGCAATTTTAACATTCCTCACTTGTGGCAGCAGCACTGAGGTGCCCTGACAGCCACTGAGAGCTCCAGAGCATTAGTGGAATTTGTAAGCCAGTGCTGAGTACTTTTACAATTCTTTCTTTAGTGAATAATTGACAAAAAAAATTTTAAAATATTTTCTCAGGAAGCACCAAATACAAAACAAACCTGGTTTTTAGTACAGTAACATGTGTGATGTCATGAAATTAAAATTTCAGGGAGGAAAAATGCCAAATAGCTAACAAAGAGTGTGGCTTTCTTATGCTGAACACTGTGGTTCTGACCCTCCCTGCCTTTAAACAAATACCTATTTTTAATCTCTTGGGAGTTTTTATTTCAGTGGATCTGTTCATATACACAAATTTAAACTGAAAAGTGACTGGTATCACATTGCTCAGCACCCAGAAGGATGAAAAACTAAGGACACTAGAGCAAAAGAAAATTTGAAGTTTATCATAGCTTTTCAGTTGAACTGTTGACAAAGCATCACATTTTATGACTGTAGGATGTTAAGTGAGACAGAGAGGAAAAAAACCTCATGTTGTTGACAGTAGAACATTTCTGTAACTGTGCAGGAATTAATATATACACAGATGTGCTCTCACAGTTTTTAAACTATTTATTTAGAAGGTATATACAGAAGTATATGAGTATGTGTCAACATTAAATATATCATTCTGATAACATCAGTAATGACTTGTTTATTTGCTGGGATGCAGATCAAGTAGTATTTGTAGGAGTGGACTGGAAGGAGAGGCAGAATATTAATGACAACATGGTTCTGCTATTAATTGGGATGTTGTAGCATCCAAATGACTAACAGCAGAAGGCTCTACCTTAGAATCATTGAATCATAGAATAGTTTGGGTTGGAAGGGACCTTAAAGATCATCAAGTCCCAGTGCCCTGTCCAGCCTGGTCTTGAACACCTCCAGAGAGGGGGCATCCACAACCTCCCTGGGCAACCTGTTCCAGTATTTCACCACCCTCACTGTAAAGAATTTCTTTCTTATGTCTAGTCTAAATCTATCCCCCTCTAATTTATATCCATTGTTTCTAGTCCTCCAATCTGATATTATGTTAAAAATTCCTTCCCCTGCCTTTCTGCAGGACCCTCTCAGGTACTGATAAGTTACTCTGAGGTCCCCTCTGAGCCTTCTACCTTCTGCATTTGAAAATACTTGTCAATAAATATGTAAATTTTAATGTAAGACAATGAGATTGGCAGAGATGTGTTGGCTTGGCAAAATGGTTATGTGACGTACCTGAAGGAAAACTATTAATATAGTAATTTTCTTCTACTTTTCTATTCCTGAATGTCTTATTTTGCTGACACTTTTTGGGAGTTCTTCTGGTGTTGTTTAAGCAGCATAAAACAAACTAATTGCAGCTGAGCAGAGATCAGCAATTTCATTTCATAGAAGATGCTGAGATTTTTGTAGTTTGTTTTAATTCAAATTTAAAAAAAGAAACAAACACTTAACAGACTTGTTATTCTTATGTGTGATATTTCAGTACTTGCTTTTCCAGTGTGACTTACAGAGATTGATTTGGCCCAGCAATTTTCCTATTTCCAAAGTGTTCTGCATCATTTTTGTTAACTAGAAGACAGTGGACAACTATTTTTTGTACCAGCTGCCTTTATCTGCCTGTTTTTATCATCTATGAATACTGAATTCCATTCATAAAAGTATCTGTGGAATGGATAATTGATGAGCTATTTAATGGGAATGTATCCCCACAGGTGAACATTTATGAATCAAAGTCATACATTTAGTGACCTTATGTTAAGAATAACATGCTAAATTTATTCATATAAAAAACGACATGGCATTTCTTTATCGTAATGATCTACAATCAATGTACATTTTTATAAATTTTTATCCTTATAGTTGGTGTTATGAGGACAAATTTATTCAAAAACTAAATAACTGGCAATTGTTCCAATCCTTTCAAGTCCCTCTTTAAAATGCAGCAGAAAGTTTGTATATTTCCTGATTTCACCTTGAATTTTACAGCTTGTCACAAGATGCAGCATAAAATTTTTGAACTCAACATTGGATCTGATGTATTTGAATATTTAATTCATAAAATGCTATTTTGATTTCCTATAAATATGCTAAGCTCAGCAAAATGCAGAGCTACTAATTAGAAAACTGAGCTTATTAGGATGTCTGGTTGGTATGTGAGCTAACTTTATATTGCTACTCAGACTTACATTTAATAAACCTTAGCTAGGGAGGCTGTTTAAATTTCAAAGAAAAGATAATAAATAAAACGAGGGCACAGTATATTAATGTGAACGTGCCTTTATTTTGTTAAAGCATTCAAAGTTAAATAGTGGTGGTCTGTTAACAATCTAGGGCTATTTGGCAAGTCTTTAAACTTACTCAGTAATCAAAACAAAAGGACAATGGAAACTTTTCACAATAAAAGAAAAGAGTACAGAAACCAAACAAATTATTCTGTGCTTTTTCTGGGTAAGGAGGTGAACTTTATAGGAAGGGCAGCAAGCTCTGGGTTAGGGTTGCCTTTTCCTGTCTTTGTTATAAATTACATCTGTCTGTGAAGAATCCTCTCCAGTTTCTTTGTGGCTTATGGCTGCGGGGGAGGTGTGCGTGTCTATCTGGAATGGAGCAGACACAGGTTGGGGGGAGCCTTCTTTGAAACTTACTGTATTTTTTATTTTCCACTTAGGAAATGATAATTCTTCATATTAATTTGCCCTGCAATTTACAGATGGCTGAAGCTCCTAAAATCTCAGCTGTGTAAATATAATTGTTAACAAAACAACTGTTTCCTTCAGCATTTGTATTATTTGTTCTTTGCAAATTGCTAGACTTTTGGAAGATTTTGACACCATTGAGGTTCAGTGAAATAATTCAAAATAGTTTTTATTAGGTTTTAAGTGGAGAAAACATTTGGCAAAGGGATGGACCTTATCCAAAGAATAAACCTTGATTCTTTCATGGAAGTTCAAACACACTGCAACAATATTATGAGGCACCAGAAATATGGGAAAAAAAGGCACATTGTTGAACTTACTGCACTCTTCATGTCCTCTTTTCCCTCTACTCCATGAGCACATAAAGAGAACAAGCTGAGGTAGCCCACATACAGTTGGGCAGACAGGAGAGAACTTGGTCCATGAACCAAGTGTCTGTACTATTTCTTTCACTATTTGATCCTGAATCAGGAGTAATTAATAGGTTGTTGGTGACAGAGCAGGGGGAGAAATCTGTCCTTTAGTGTGGGTTGATGTCCAGCTCCAGCTCACTGACTTCACTATCTTTTGCTCTCTTTTGGGAAATAGGTTTCTATGTGTAACTTTCATCAGCCTTAACAAACCTGATGCTTTGTGAGTCTCCTTCATATCCACTGCATTACTCCCAGAAGCCTAGACTTTATTATATATTTTCAACTCTTGCACTCAGAAAAGCAACATCACATGGACAGACTATGCTGTATCTCTTCAGGGTGAGCTTGAAAATATGGCAGTTGGAGTATTTTAGTGTGTTTCATGATTAAGACTACTAGCTGAAGTATTCTATGATTTGGTTTCCCTTTGCACTGTTGAAAATGCTGTAAATGACCTTGAGTCTCCTCTTTACCACCTTGAAACAGCTGAAGAAGAATGCTTAATTGTTTTTACCTAATGTCTGCTTTTTCTTTCTTCCAAGAGTGTTCAGAATCTTTGTCTGACCTTAAGATTCTGTGCAGATGGTACTGTGTCCATTGTCAAACCCAACAATACAGGTTGTTTTCAGATGAAATACATTTCATTGTGCTCTCCACTTCTCATGATGAATTGTCCTTCTGATCTTTTGGTTGGTTCTACAAGAATCCAACGATATTATAAAACTGTATTGCAGAAAAAATTGTTACTCCTCCCAGAGCACTGAACACTTTGGATTAATGACATGCTAATACATGTGTTACTCTCTTCTTAGTGTTGGAACTCATGTGCTTGGTGACAGTTTTGTTCAGTTTTTGTTGTATTCAGATAATGCTACCCAAGGAACAATATCTTCTGTGCAGCTGCTCTGTAGTTTGACCGTGTCTATCACATTTGTCTGGTGAATGCAATCTATAAGAAAAGGCATAGGTTGTAGATGCTCAAGATGAATGTTGCATGTTTCATTTATACTAAGTCCATCAAATATAGTCTCAGAGATGTGAGAACATTCTGTGCTTGAGAAGACTTGAATTTTGTATTAGTCAAGACCACGGGCAAATTTCAGGCATCAACAGGCTGAACTTCATGTCTGAGGTTCACTGGATGCTGTGTGCTGTAAATAGATTTCCAATACATCACATCTATTTTGGCAATATTTGTAGACTCCATATAGTACTCTTGTTTAATAAATGGAGTTGTGATACGGGTGTTCTTAGAGCTTATTCTATTTTGACTATCTGCCTAACATTTTCTCTGAGTTTTCTTAGCATTCATTTTGTATTCATGACATCTATTTATCATTTTCATCTCTTTCTGCTGTGCATCTAGGTTTTTCTTTTGTTCTAAGGAACACGCTCCAGCAGCTTTTTATATTCTTCAAAAATTAAGATGTAGCTAAAAATTTATATTTGTAGAAGTGTGAACTTACCTGTAATGATCATTTTTCAAATTAAGTATTTAAAGGTTCTACCATCTCTTAGGCTTTTTTCTGGGAGACTGTTTTCATTATTTAGCATTACAGTTGTCCCTGTGGGCCTGGATTAAAAGAAAGTTGAGGGCTAGAAGCTAGATTGGGGTTTTTGTTTTATAGGGTTTTTTTTAAAGTCCTACCAGTGATACATTGCTGTGCCCTCCAGTGGGATTTCTAAAAACATTGTTCCATTTCTGCCTATTTTGAGAACAACCCCTTGAGTCTATTGGTATATGCATGTGTGTTGTAAATTTGTATTGAAACATTCATTTCTGTTTAACATTCACTTTTTATTTGAGAAGTCAAGAAGTTGTCATGGAAGTGAGGTACCAAGCATTACTCATACAACCACAACAGAAATTTTATCTTTTCTCCCTCCCTTCCTCCTTGCTGCACTAGCAAATATTTCTCTCTGAGTTACTGGATATAAAAATAATATCCTTTTCTTTGCAACCCTGGCACAACAAAACACAAGAGGAGATTTTAAAGACAGGACTTATCTCTGTGTTTCCTAACTGCTGCTGGTTTGACTTCAGTTCTACTCTTGTTATTCATACTGTATCTATTGCAGTGTGTTTGATTGTGTTTCTTTGTTCTGATCAATCCTCAGTCAAATGGGAATATAATAAAAGAAAGAGGGTATCTAATCAAATTCCCAGATGTAATTAGTAAGTCAGAGCATTACTGGAACTTTGTAAAGAGCAGGAAGAACAGGCCTTTTGCATCAGTCATAAAGGCCATGAGTATAAAGCTGACAATGCAAACTACATTGGCACATTTTTTGGTGAATTTAAATTACAAATTATTGTGTGTAATCAGAATCAGACCAGTTGAAAAAAAGTACAGCATGGGTAGACTTTATTACTTTGGGATATAAGTAACGGTCATCAGACAAGCTTAGAATTCTGACAGACCAGGGCAATCTTAGTATTTGACAAGTGTGAGATAAAATGAAAACTTGTGGATTTCTATTATTTTTTTCTGTCTTTCATAGCAGTGGGAACATTACCAAACTAATAAGCAGCCAGCCATATGTTTCTGGATAAAATGTACAAGTCTATGATGAGGGAACCTGTTTAGGAAACCGGAAGGTTTAAAGACTGTAGATTAAATAACCAACAGGACATGCTGTATTAAACAGAGGACTATAGGTTGTTGTAGGAATTGGAAATTAGATACTGTAGTTTCTCAGTGTTTCATTACTATTTTAGCACATTTACCACTTTGGAGTTTGTAATTTGAATTATTCATTAATAAATACAATTAAAAAGACAACTTGCTTCCTTCCTTAGCATTTATCTGTGTATATATTGCAAATTTTAGAAGCAAAGTGAATTGATTAATCAGATAGGTGTCAACTACTCCAACTTATAGAAAAGGTTGGGTTTTTTTTCCTTTTTCTGTCCAATAATTTGTGGAAAAATGGAAAAGGTAACATGTTAAATAGTACACCTTGCTTTGTGCAATGCAGCTATATGAAAGACCATTTTTAAAGATTTGTGTCAGTTACATGTGTGTCATGTCCAGTAAGACCAGTATGATAGGTGGAATAAATAACAGTTCTCATTAACAGGACACTGAATTTGCCTGATGCTACAATAAACCATAGTGGTGCACCTGATTGATTCACTCAACTAGTTCCCTGTTAAGACCTAATTTACTTGGTGTGCATAAAAATTTCAGTGTGATGCCCAGATGCCAACCCAGTCTTGGGCTGCATCAAGTGAAGTGTGGCCAGCAGGTCAAGGGGGGTGATCTCTGGTGAGACCCCAACTGGAGTTACTGTGTCCAGTTCTGGAGCCCTCAACAGAAGAAGGACATTGAGCTGTTGGAGCAGGTCCAGAGGAGGCCACCAAGATGATGAGAGGGTGGAGCATCTTCCTTCTGAGGACAGGCTGAAGGAGTTGTGAATGTTCAGCCTGGAGAAAAGAAGGCTCAGGGGAGACCTCAGAGTAGCTTCTCAATACCTGAAGGGGGCTACAGAAAGGCTGGGGTAGGACTTTTGAATAGGGTCCAGGATGGCAGGACTAGGAGGAATGGATGCAAATTGGAAGAGGAGAGATTTAGGCTGGAGATACGAAAGAAGTTCTTTCCTGTGAGGGAGGTGAGACACTGGGAGAGGTTGCCCAGAGAGGCTGTGGATGCCCCCTCAATCCCTGGAGTGTTTAAGGCCAGGCTGGATGAGGCACTGAGCAGCCTGGTTTGGTGGGAGGTGTCCCTGCCCATGGCAGGGGGGTTGGAGTTATATGATCTTTAAGGTCCCTTCCAACCCAAACCATTCAGTGATTCTATGAAATTCAGTTGTCTTCACTCTGAACCCAGAGTAAAATAGCTTTTTTTTTTTGTGAGTATTGCCTGCATATCTCCACTTTCTCCTGCAAGGATTCTGTAGTTTCCCTCAGGCAGTGTACTGATCAGCAGCCCCTCCCAGTACATGAGGGGGAAAATGAATGAAAATATTAAAACAATCTGGCAAACGTACCTATAAATACATATTTCATGTTAGCACAGTTAGGCTTTAGAAATTATGGCAACAGCTATAGAATTCTGTTGCTGTGATCATGGGTAATCAAAGCAAGTGAAAAAAAAAAAGTGAGTGCTGAAAGATTTTCAAAGGTATGAAAGTTGTGTAATTTACATTTACTTGCCATTACAAGAAATTTCTTTGTCTATGTGAGTAGAATTCCGATGCTCCCAAGGTAAAACAACAAATATAATCCTTGTTCAATTGCAGAAATATGCAGTAACTTTTCTTAATGCTAAAAACTAAATAAGCTCCTTCATTTACTAAAGAAAATAAAAAGAAAGATTAGTTAAAATATCTTGATTATAAAGAGCTTTTGGGGGGAATGGTCCATAAAATGAACTTTTACAGCTCTTTCTCACTGTAATTATACATACACAGATATCACTGAGCTATAGCAGTGTTTTATACAACTGTAAATATGGGATGTTTCCATTTTTGAAAGAATATTCCTGAACTTAGTAACTTTAAGTTTGAGGCCAAATTTTGCTACTAATAGATACCATGGCAATGTTGTGTACATTTTAGATACAGTCATAGTAGATACCCTGTAATTACATGAAGTACAGTGAATTGAGGATACCTGAATTGGACTGTAATTCCTAATTGGACACTCAAAATTTGTACCTGCCTTAAGAAGACATTAAATGTCTTATGGCTTATCCCATGATGAATTTCTTCATTTTAGCAATTTCTTTACTTTTCAAATATATGATGTCACTGATGATCAGAAACTACTGTACCCTGAAGATGGAGTTCAACAGATGTTTAGAATCATAGAATGGTTTGGGTTGGTAGGGACCTTAAAGTTTATCTAATTCCTAACTCCTTGCCATGGGCAGGGACACCTCCCACTACACCAGGTTGCTCAGTGTCTCATCCAGCCTGGTCTAAAATACCTCCAGGGATTGAGGGGGCATCCACAGCCTTTCTGGGCAACCTCTTCCAGTGTCTCACAACCCTTACAGGAAACAACTTCTTTCTTATCTCCAGCCTAAATCTCCCCTCTTCCAATTTGCATCCATTACTCCTCCTGATCCTGCCATCCTGGACCCCATTCAAAAGACCTCCCCCAGCCTTTCTGAAGCCCCCTTCAGGTACTGAGAATCTACTCAAGCTTGTAAATTACAAGGATATAAATCACTAGCAGAAAACTGCTGATGATGTGAGTGATCATGCTGATCACTTCCAAGTGGGTAATTACAGCCTGTCAGTGTTAATTCTCCAGTGGAGTTAATCGAATGAGGTACTCTCTCTTTTGATCAGTCATGTGGTGTTACTATTGTTGAAGGCCTTTTTAAAGAAGTGGTTACTTTTCAGTAATGTGATCCCTTTATGTGAGACCTCTAAGAAGACAAAGCAGGTTTTGAGGAAGCAGTGTGTGTAACATAGCCATGTAACATTTTTTTTGTTAGACATTTCATATTTACTTGTCAAAATGAAATAAATTGCTTATGTTTACTGTTGGAAAAACTGCATCATTTTTTCTACTCCATGAACTGTTGAGATTTTAAAGGGTACTCTTCCACTGCCCTTTTTTTAATTATTTTTTGATCTCCTTGTTGTTTTGGAGTCTGGGCTAAGACTGGACCCAGGATGACTTTGCCCAGTGTATGTGGCTTTTTGTGAAGTGAATTCTTTCAGACACTGTAAAAGAGCTCTATGACTTCTCCTTTCCTTAGTGGCTTTGGTTATGAACATTTACAAATGACTAAAAAAACCTACAAAAGCTGGGCAAGGGGATATATAAAGGAGATTGCATGTAACAGAGATAGGCAACCCTGTCTTGGTTACATTTGTTTCTTTTGCCCTTTCACCTTTACTACTTGTGTACTTAGAGTTTTTATAACTTTGGAAGAGGTTTAAGTCACAGTTTTTTATGGTTTTAATATGTGCATTTGATGGAAATATGAAGTAATATTTTCTATTTAATGTGAGATTTTATTTTCAACTCTTGTGTGGAGCAGATAGCATTTTATGAAGAACAGTTTCCTGTCTGAGCTGTTAAATTTATCTAATGTAGCAAATGTGTCTTCACTTAATTCCAATGAGGACACGTCACTGGAAGATTTTATAATAGAATTTTATGAGCAAAATTGTGGTTTACTTGTAAATAATTATGTGATGCTTAATGAAAGGACCTCTGGAACTTCCCTGAAATTTTTATTCAATAACCTTAGCCTGTATTTGTTTTTATGAGGAAAGTGAAGTTCCAGGTATTTCACTGAAGAGGGTAGATGTCTTTTTGAGTTAATATGACAAAAGCTTCTTTATAAAAAATAGATTTCAACCACTAGGTATTCACACTCTGCAGGAATATTATCTCTTTTCAGGAAAGATTCCATCTGAATTTGACATTGAAACTTCCTGGCTGTGACTGCTTACAACCAAATCAGGGCTAAAAAAAGAAGTCAGAGGTCAAAATTCAGGTGTTTTTGCAGTAACCAAGGAGAAATGTGCATGGCACATGTCAGTGCTCTTCCCAAATGAAAACATGGTAACTAAGTCCTTACTTTACACCTTTGTTTTTTTCCCACCTCCAAATTTAATACAAAGCTTTTCTGGCATAAAAATCAATTAGGGTTATAAATTGTTTTCATCTTTGCAAGAAAACGACACAGATTTAGAAAAAAAAATTCTTCAATTACAAGTTATGGCAACCTGCACTGGTTGGTTGGAGGTTTTTTAGAGTTTGAAAGAAAAATAATGGATCCAAAAGAACTTGTGCACTTTAAAATATTAGTGCATCAGCTTTATTGAAAAAAGCTGAAATTGTTCAAATGACCTCAGTAAAACAATTTGGACTACAATTCCTGGAATGCTCATGAAGCTGACATGTCTACATGTTCTGAAAAAGTCATAATCCATCATTCTGATGCTGGATCAATGGATTATGACTTTCTGATGTCAGATCTGTGAATTAAGGCTTTTTTGAGTACAGCCTGGTATCCAATTATTGCCCCTATTCATATATTAATCATTATTCCTTCCCCAGGTAGTCAGCAGTTTCTATATCCTAGTGTTTGAGAGCTGTCTTTTTTTAGCCATTTTGGTGTTCTCATTGAGCAATTAAAACCAGAGAGTGCTGACCTGAAAAATAAAGCTTCTGTCACAGCAAACTGAGGGAACAGCATTTCATTTACAATTCATGTAGTTTCTGTTGAAATAAAGGGGATTAGATTAGACTGAAGCAAAACTTATCCCTTTCTGCACAAACAAGGAATATAATAAATTAGGACAAAAGTTGTTGGCATTTATTGACTTCATTTTAAAGCTCTCCTGCCTGAGTTTCTTCAAAGTGATGCTTTCTTCTGATAGGTTTATTTGATTTTTTTTTTTTATTCTGAAGACAGATCAGCTTCTGATTTAAAGCTGAAATTTGCCAGTGTGCTACCTTAAGCAGCTGTGTCTATTAAGTGCTGTTAAGCTGAATTTCCTTTGTATGAGTTACTTATCAAGTAATAAACTTACTTCTAATGCAATGAAGTACATGATAAAAGAAGCAAATGCTTTACTGTAACCAATTTGGGTATGTCAAATCAAAATGTATCTTAAACAACTTCATTAAAAGATACTCAGAAAAAGAAGAGCTATTTTGGAACCTATCATGCATCCAGAGAAGTCAGTAAATTACATGCAATCATTGCTATATCTGGGAGTTATCTCAATAGATTTCTCAAGCTAAGAGAATTTAGGTCTAGTCCAATATGTGGACAGAAAAAAAAATCAATAGGATGATTTTGTTGTTGTTCTTTATTTCATTTTGCTGTACTGATGGTTCTTTGTTAGGATACAGTTTTCACACTAGACAGCTGTGCTCAAAATATGTCCAGTCAATGCCTTGCTGGTGGAGGTGGTGTCAAAAGGATGGTAATCAATGAAAGGGGAGATGGTGTAATAAATGTGGTAGAATTTGTCTTTTATGACTGTTAGTTCTAGCATTGTTGTCAGAGAGCTGGCTTATGCCCCAGTTTCTCCTTTACTTGAGAGACCACATGGATTCTAGATCTGTGTCTCAGCAACTATTTCTGTGGCATCTGTTTTTGGAAAAACAAAAAAGCATTTCTCATGCTGCTCCTGTTGCTATTCAACATCAGTCAAGGATGTTATCTGAAATGGTATGAGAAAGCTAACTTAGTATTTTACATGTCCTATCATCCAATTGTTGAGGGTGGTAACATGTTAATGATACACTATTAATAGTTTCTTCTTGGCACATTGAGTGCATTCCATATTGTTTGTTTGAGACACTCTGGATGTTACTGGCCATTTACTCTCACTTTCCTTTTCCTTTCTCTCTCTTATGTTTTCAAGAATATTGGCCTTTAAATCTTCCAGGGTGCTGCAAAGTGTTAGAAAGAGATGGTTTGTTGAGAGAGGACAGAAATAGATATGCTTCAGGAGGAAATATGAGTTCAAGAGCAAGTGCCTACATAGTCATAGAACCCACCAGTGAGGCTTCAATGCTGTTCTTGCTTTTGAAAGATACCTGAAGGGGCCCTACAGAAAGGCTGAGGTAGGACTTTTGAATAGGGTCCAGGATGGCAGGACTAGGAGGAATGGATGCAAATTGGAAGAGGGGAGATTCAGTCTAGATAGAAGAAGTTCTTAATGGTGAGTGTGGTGACACACTGGAAGAGGGTGCCCAGAGAGGCTGTGGATGCCCCCTCAATCCCTGAGGTGTTTAAGGCCAGGCTGGATGAGGCACTGAGCAACCTGGTGTAGTGAGAGGTGTCCCTGCCCATGGCAGGGAGGTTGGAACTAGATGAGTTTTAAGGTCCCTTCCAACCCAAACCATTCTATGATTCTATGACAGAGCTTTTGAGCCTAGTTCTGCTGATGGCAATTCCATCAAAGCTCCTTCTACCATCCACAGAAGTTGATTTCAACCCATTTTCAAATTTCCTGTGAAAAACAGTTGCCCACTAGATGGAGACATAATATTTTCTACATTGGTGGATATACAGATGGTAATCAAACCCACCAGCTGCTGCCTGCTCTTTCTGGGCACCTTGCCAATTTCCTGGCAGCACGTTGACTGGGAAGCAGACAGTGACACACTTTGATCGAAAAGCTTGTATGATGATTTTTTTTTGTTGTAATATTATTGTTTTTTTAAAAACTTATGAAAGAAATCAAGATGTGCATCTTGATCAAAGGGTATTGCTGTCTGCTTCCCCATCAACAAGCTCCTAATTTATAGAAATCAGATTGCATGGAAAGCAATCAGCAAAGGTTTGAGGTTCTTTCTTGTTTTCACTGCCAAGAGATGCTGACAAGTGAGAATATTAAAATCAGAGAAGGTATGAAGAGAACTAGTAAAACACTGGTTGAAATGTAATTATTTGAGGTTCACAATTTTAGTAATTTTAGGACTTTAAAAAAGCCCAACTAAAGCACTCAAATTGTCTCTTGCTTATATAAGAGCACTTTAAGTTCTTTCTCTAATGGAGCATGTTGTTGTGAGACTGAGTTAACATTTGGAGACAATTGTATCTGCTACCTTACTTGTCACAGACAAATTGCCTATCTCTAGTTTTGGGGCAAGTTTTCCTATCATCTCTGTTACTTCCACATGGAGCTGTGCATCCAGAGTGTTTACAGGGTATAATGAACACCTGTAAAGAAAACAAACCAGTCAATATAAAGATAATGTTTGAAGAGGGACTATACTGAAAATTCTATTCAATGAGGTAATTTCTCTTTAGAGTCTATACAAGGGTCTTTTCTCTCTCCAACTCCTGGTATTATTCCTTCTTCAAAAGCTGTTTTTCAGTCTTGTTTGGTTTTTTGAAGTCTTTCTAAATTTAAGCAGCCATCAGCAGTTGCAGAGATGAATATTGTGTCTGCTGGAGAAAGAATGTGTTTTGCTGTGTGGGTTAATATTTCTGGCCAATGTGGAAGCACAAACCTGGTGGCAGTGGTGAGAGTTGCTGCTCGTTCTGCAAAATGTTGAAATTAAAATGAAGAACCATATGAAAAGAGTACCTAGAAGTGTGACAATTTGTCTAGATGGAGCAAGGGATTGTGGTAGGGAACAGCCTGACATGAATAAAGAATTTAATAGAGCTTACCTGCAGAAGTTTTTAGGACGCCATCTTTAATATGGTCTGTGGGTTATGAAAATATTGGACAAGTTTATTCAAATCTGGCTTTTGGAGCCAGACTAGATGTTCAACTGCTTTGTGCAGTCTGGCACTATTGGCAGTTGGGGTGAAAGGGTGAAGTTTGAGGAAAGAATAATAAGTGCTGCAGTTGAGCATTGCACTCCGCTGTCTGTGTGGCAGAGCTGAATCTCTTTAGCCCCACTCCCTCCCCTCTGCCTGAGAGACATTGGACTCTGCTGTAAGCTACTGCCCATCTCTCCTGCTTTCTTTCTCTGCACAATCACGTTCTGTTTTCACACAGAATCACAGAATATCAGGGATTGGAAGGGACCTCAAGAGACCATCTAGTCCCCTCCTCCTGCCAGAGCAGGAACCCCCAGCTCAGGTCACACAGGAATAAGTCCAGGTGGGGTTTGAATGTCTCCAGAGGGGGAGACCCCACACCCTCTCTGGGCATCCTGGGACACTCTTCTCTCACCCTCACCCTGACTGAGCTTTTTCTAATATTTTTGTGGAACCTCCTGTGTTCCAGCTTGCACCCATTGCCCCTTGTCCTGTCATTGGAGGTCACTGAGAAGAGTCTGGCTCCATCCTCCTGACACTCACCCTTTCAATATTTATAGACATGACTGAGGTCACCCCCCAGTCTCCTCCAAGCTAAGGAGACCCATCTCCTTCAACCTTTCTGGAAGCATCACAAGGAAGATGCTCCAATCCCTTCATCTTCTCTGTGTCTCTGCTCTGGACTCTCTCCAGCAGTTCCCTGTGCTTCTTCAGCCGAGGAGACAGAACTGGACACAGTACTCCAGATGTGGTCTCACCAGGGCAGAGGGGGAGGAGAGTCTGTCTTAACCTACTAACCACATCCCTTCTAATCTTCCCTGAATTGCTGAATAAGTTTTCCATCCCCAGGACTAATTCCCTTGTCCCCATCCACCCTATCTTTCTCTCTATTGCCAGCTGATTGTTGTTGATTTTCTGCCCTTTCCTCAACTTCTCTACTTAGCACTTCCGATACATTTGATGCTCCTGATAAGTATTTTCTTCTGTAGGTTAGATTAAAAGACAGCAGTTTGAGAGTAGGCAATGTCATGATGTCTCCAAGCATTCTTAAGAAAGAAAGTGCTGCTGTTTGGCATTTGCTCCCTCTGGGTGGTCATGATGATGCTGTTTAAGAAAGCTGACAGGGAAATGGTACTGCTAAAAGCAATAAATAGATAAATCCCTTTGATATAATTTCTTCATTCTTTTCCATCAAAAGCATCACAGACAATTGTCTTTATCTCATCAGGCAAACTTTATAATGACATTGTTTTTGCCTATTCTTGTAGAAGTGTTTCCCAAAAAGACAAAACGGGGAGGAGAGAAAAGCCTGCAATCTATAATTCAACCCAGAAACCTTTGTATTCACTTATTCTATAGCTGACTCAAGATGTTAATTTCGGAGTTTGAAGCATTTGCTTTCAATCATGACTTGTGTTAAAATTCTCTAAGGTTGTGGAAACCTCATTTGAATAAATGTCACATTTTTGTGTTTGTAGTAATTTTTTAAAGATGTCATTAACTTGGACTATATGAGGTTATAAGAAGTGATTCTTGGTTTGGTCTTCTGTTTCTTGTATGGGGAGAAAACATTCAGTAGAAATGCTTGTTTCTTCTCATGCTCTTTAAACAAATTTTGAAATCTCCACATTTGATTTTGCAGTTTATCATGGGTTTCTTAACAAGTCAGAGCACAATGAGATTTACGCATTTTTTCATCTGAAACCATTTCATGCCTCAACAGAAATGGAAATGACTCTTCTCATAAACCCTCCAAGTCAAAGTGGGAGGAGGTAATCTGTAAGGAGATGTTACCTTCTGGAAAACAACCTCACATCATTCAGGGTGTGGTAGGCTTTGGCAGTTTACCAAGAAGGAAACTTATTAGATTTCAAATCACTCACCAAGCCAAGCTGTGCTGAAACAAAGCTTTGTTTAACTCTTGCATTCACCTGACAAATCCCACCCCTGTCAGCCAATTGCATTTTTATTTAACCTGAATGATGGTATTGTAAGATAGAGTTAAAACTATCCCCAGCATTCAAGCTGAGATCCAGTATAAACAGATTTATGAATAAGTAGTGTAATAAGGAGAGCCTGTTTACAATGGGGTATGAAATTCAAGTGTGATATGAGGAAGTGGAAGTTTCTTTTGACTAACAGCCTATGGTTAGAATACTGCCAATTCAGTTTATATAGAAACACAATTGTAAAGAAGTACAGATATTTTTAGAGTTCTTTGGGGTTTTTTTAATGTACTGATCAAATCTTCTGGTGCTAAAATAGACTTGTTTCGCATAGAGAGGTGATTTAAAACTGTAACTTGGAAATTTGAGAGAAAGACTGATTCATTTCTGCATTCCCAAACTGGAAAATGCCTGTTAATAACTTAAATTTGATGACAAAACATGAAAAAGAATTCCCTAAAATAGTGTTGAATCAATTTTCTGATAACTTTTTTTCCCATTTGTGATTAAAATTACCTCCGTGAGATATTTTTTAACTAGGTGCTAATTAAAAGTATGGAAATGGATTTTAAAAAGTATTGCAGCTCAGAGTGGAAGAATTACCATAACCAATTTGTTCTCAAAGCCATGCCTGTTTTAAAATGTTTTTAAGATGTCTAAGTTACTGGTTGCTTTTCTGCATGATTGTTTCCAAAGCAAAATGTGATTCCAATAAAAACAATCATTGAATTTACAGTCCACAGGACAAATTGTTATTTTAACAGAAACTTACACACTCAAGGAAGGATTTCATGTTCTAGGTCTAATAACAAAGAGCACAAGTTCCCAACTGTATAATGCTGAAATGTTTTAAATGTAGCATGTTTTTTAAAATCTACACTGGTTTTTAAATTGTGTGAGCCATTATTTTTTTCCTCTTAGCTCAGAATTAATATTCTTTATGTTGCTGGCTTGGGTTTTTTAATGCAACCTTTTAAATGTTAGAGCAGCTTTTTCTGCAGCATCAGCTAAAGATGAATCAATACAGACAAGCCCATTCTCATCTAATGGTGAATGACAGGAGTTCAGGAAGAACTTGGTGCTTTGTCAGCTGGTGGGATGAGAATGGGACAGAGTATAGGGCAGTGTATGAGGGATGTATCCATGACCTGCATAGAGAAAATTGTATTTTTGAGGGAAATAGATAGGAAGGATGTCCAAGAGTGAAGGAAAGGAAGGCTATTCAAGAGTGGCAGCAGACAAATGCAGGAGGTAGTACTCTCTTCAACTTGAGGCAGTGGTGACACTGTATTGACTACAAAAAATCTAAAAATATGTTTCTGCTCTCTGACTTTCTCACCAGGAGCTCCTAAACATCTAGTTTTTTGGGAATCACAGAATATCAGGGATTGGAAGGGACCTCAAGAGAACATCTAGTCCCATCCCCCTGCACAAGAAGGTGTCCAGGTGGGGTTTGAATGTCTCCAGAGAAGGAGACCCCACACCCTCTCTGGGCAGCCTGGGACGCTCTTCTCTCACCCTCACCCTGACAAAATTTCTTCTCCTACTTCTGTGGAACTTCCTGTGTTCCATCTTGCACCCACTGCCCCTTGTCCTGTCATTGGAGGTCACTGAGAAGAGCCTGGCTCCATCCTCCTGACACTCACCCTTTCCATATTTATAGACATGACTGAGGTCACCTTTCAGTCTCCTCCAAGCTAAAGGTCTTAGTGTCTTTATTTCATGTACATGGCACTCACCTGCTTTCATTATCATACAGTTTTTAGCATTCACATCAGATTTTTCCAGAAATAAATCATTTGGAAAATGGGAAAAACAACAAGGAAATGTAAGGTTGAGGCCTAATAAGGCAGATGCCTCCCATATATTCTGCTTCTGTTGTGTGTTGGGTTCAACAGAACATACTTTTATAGTTTCCTACTGTAATCACACAAATAGTAGGAAAAAAGAGGGTTTTTGAAGTATGTGTAGATCCACCAAGGTTGTTGCTGTAGGAAGAGCTCTCATTTAATTTATCTTTTTAAAAAGGCAATAGATCTCTGTTAATTTTAACTGTTAGTCAGAATATGAGCTGCCTTCTCTCTGCTGGTTTGATGGCTGCCCTTGAAGTGGAAAATGGGGGCTGGCACTTTCAAGAGTCCTGACATACAACAGTCACACTTTCAGGTACTATAAATACATCCTTCACTCCTCCTCAAATTTAATATTCATTGCTTTTAAAAGGCATTTTTAAATGGTGAGACAGATCCAAAAAAATCAGGAGTATTGCTTCAAAACTATTGTTGTTGAATTGTTAAAAATAATTGTTGTTTTGCTTGCAGTCTATCTCTTGAGCTTTCAAGGTTTGTTTTCAATCTACAGCCATAAGAGCCAGACACTGACTTTATTTTAAAATGAAAGCTGAGATTCTCTTGTAATCCCATAACTCTAGGAGATTTGGCAATGTGAAATTAGACTGACCATTCCAAGGTGAATCATTTAGTGTCTGTCCTCAGCAAGAAAGACAACTGGGGAAATATTTTTTTTATGTCTCTTATTTTGCCTTTCTAAATAATTTGTGAATTGGCAGTAATAATTGGAAGCTTGGCAAAAGCAGAAATAGATTACTGCAGCCCAGTACAATCTGTATTTTTTTTCTGGTATGTTAGGATGTTCTTACAGCATCTAGGTATTAAGTGCATTCTGCATTAAGATGTCTCTAGAGAGGAAGGCTTTGGTTGTTTTTGTAGGAGCACCCTTTTCTACTCAGTCAAGCAGTAAAATTGGCAGCAGTTCCTGGAGCAGCAAAAAAATCATGGTTGTTGCCCTCATATAATTACTGAAAACAGTTAGAGGATATGTAAAAGCATTAACTCCAAGGAAAAGTATTTGTAACTGTGACAGCATGTTTCCTTACAATAATATATGGGCTAAATGTAGGAAAGGAGGAACACAAGCTATAAATAATACTTCATATGTAAACACAACGGCAGTAGCAAATTCTTTTTATTTAAAAAATTAATATTGATGTTCATTAATATAAATTACCAAATTTCAGATGACTCCAATGTCCTTGAGGCCAGATGTCACCAACTGATTTACAGCTTCCTGGGGGGAGGAGTAGATCCTGTTTTGTCAATGTAGGCACCAAACTGCTTCAGAAAGCTATTTTGGACCAGATTAATTCCTGATGTATTGTCAACAATGTTGATTCACATCTCAGCTCAGAAACATGGAAAAGTATCTTTAAAACTTTAACTTTTAATCTTTAACTTGAAAATTGAAATGCAGGAAAAAGAGCATAAAGAATACCTTCGACTTGCTGAACTTTTCTCTCATTTAAGGAATAGTGGTTTGAAAACTTCTGCCCAGGAACATGCACACAGAATTTCCATATGCATCATTAGCAACTTCAGAGGCCAAGTTTAGTCCCTCATTGATCTTCATTCTACTTTAAATATTAACACAAACATGTACAGAAGTAGTTCAGAAGGAAGCTCTGACATCTGTGTCACTTTGTGGTCTATGCAAAATATCCTTCAGTTGTTTGGACCTTGTGTGTAGCACTGGAAAATAGGATGGCAAATCAGCAGCCTCCCAGAAACTTCCTCACCTGTGAGAACACTGGTGGGTGATGCCTCAGAAATCAAGAAAAAAAAAATCCCGAAGGTGGAGTGGATTGAGTTGTGTGAGACAGTGCATCTCTGCATTAGTTATTCATTCAAATTCAACCATATAAAATCCAGACAGCTAACAAACCAAATCTTGTAAATGCTTTTTATTCCAGCAACTGAAATTTAGCTCATTTGTATGTGTGCAGCTGGGCATGCTTGGCATGAATGGCAAACTCATGTAAATCCTAGATTAAATATTTTAGTAAACAGCAGATCTCACCTACGATCATAAGTAAGAAAGAAGTCTGTACAGGTGTCTGTTAGCACAAGATCCTATGGCATACAATAGGGTCAAGGATGGCAGGATCAGGAGTAATGGATGCAAATTGGAAGAGGGGACATATAGGATGGATAGAATAAAGTTCTCTCCCATGAGGGTGGTGAGACACCAGAAGAGCTTGGCCTGGGAGGTTGTGGATGCCCCCTCAATCCCCGGAGGTGTTTAAGGCCAGGCTGGATGAGGCATTGAGCAACCTGGTGTAGTGGGAGGTGTCCCTGCCTATGGAACTAGATGATCTTGAAGGTCCCTTCCAACCCAAACCATTCTATGAATATAGAAAATAACACACAAAGAGCATCCTTTAGAAATGGATCTTTCATTCATAGAAAATTAAGTCTGTATCCACTGAAAGGCTTTAAGAAGGAAGGTACAAGGCTTTAGGAGTAGTCCATGTTGACTTTTCCAAACCTTATAGATAATTATTTTCCTGTATTTGGTAAGATCACCTATGGAGAATTTATGTTAAGAGGCTGTTGAGATGAGTACCAGATCCCAGTTAACATCAAGCTGAAGTGGGGGTTGTAAAATATTTCTATGATACAAAAACCTTGTATCTAAGAGGAAAATTCACAACCTCCTCAGCCTCTTTCTCATTTGTGTAATAGCTGAGCATAAACTATAAATTCTCATTTTCAGCAAGTATGTTTAGTAAATCCTAACTGACCTTGACCCTAACTTTGCTAATTTCCAGGCTCTGATATTTATTCCCCAAATAGATTGTTTGCCTTCATACCACATACACAAATACTGCAAACCTTTCCAGTGACATGAATTAGAGTGCAAGTAAATAGCTGGGTTTAATCTACATAATATTTTGAGAGCAGACGTTCTGTGCTATGACTATTAAGGTACACTCAGCATCCATTTGTATCATACTGAAACCTCTTGCATGTATTATTAAAGTTAATGCTATCAGCCAGGGTTTGTTTTATGCCACAGAAACTTAAATAATAAAATACTGCATGGATAATAATTTCATAACAACGACTACGTCCATGGAAATATTCTATTAGAACCAATCTTCCTTTCTGCCAATTTTCTGTTGTAGATATTTCCATGTGTTTTATTGTCTTTTCTCTGCTAGATGATTTGCTGTCTCTCAACAAGAAGTATATGAATTTATGGATAAAAAGAGCATGACTCTTCTTACATTTACCTGTCTTTATGCAAACTTTTACTTAAAAGAATATTGAGGTAAAATTGTGGCATTGGGCTGTATATTGTGGGCAATGTCTGAACTCCAGCTGCCATCCTCAGCTGTGATTGCTCCTGGGCTTCATGCAACTGAGGTGCAAAAGTAAAGGTAACACTGAATTATGTGTCCCACATTAACCTCTACTCTATGTCAGAACAGCCTCCAGCCTGCTCTACTTGTCCAGATTCAAATGGGCTTCTGTTTCCTCTGGTATCTTTGGTAGGATTTTTTTATAGAATCATAGAATAGAATCATAGAATAGTTATCTCCAGTTGACACTGAGAAAGGGTCCAGAGGAGGCCATGAAGAAGCTGAGAGGGCTGAAGCTCTTCCCTTCTGAGGACAGGCTGAAGGAGTTGGGGCTGTTCATCCTGGAGAAGAGAAGGCTCAGGAGGGGACCTCAGAGGAGCTTCTCAGTACCTGAAGGGGGCTACAGAAAGGCTGGGGTAGGACTTTTGAATAGGGTCCAGAATGGCAAGACTAGGAATGATGGATGTAAATTGGAAGAAGGGAGATTTAGGCTGGATCTAAGAAAAAAGTCCTTTCATATGAGGGTGGCGAGACACTGGAAGAGGTTGCCCAGAGAGGCTGTGGATGCCCCTTTCCTCCCTGGAAGTGTTTAGGGCCAGGCTGGATGAGGCATTGTGCAACCTGGTGTAGTGGGAGGTGTCCTGGTCCATGGCAGGGGGTCAGAACTAGATGATCTTGAAAGTCCCTTCCAACCCAGACCATTCTATGAATCTATGAAACTGCCTTACAATTGCTTTATTTTTTGCATCCTCATGCACCCGTTGGCCACAATGTGCTGGCAAATATTGCCAATTAATTTGAAGGCATTATCATCTTGCCAAACTGTTTCTCACATTTCAATTGTTATATTGATTCAAGAGGACACTTTGAGTAATACATCTTTGTCAGAGTGAATAATGCTCACATAATGACAAATCTTCAGGAATTAAAAAAGGAAGATGAATTTCTTAATGTAGGTCAGTGGAAGTGATTCACCGTAAATTTACTCAGATATTCACTCTAAATTTATTTCAGATATTAGCAGCACTTTCAAAAGCTAACTGTAACTAGGAAACTTGCAGTGTCTCCATTTCTGTTTTAAAATAGATTTTATGACAGAGCCATTGGTGCTATTAAGCATGAGGTTTTGTTCAAAGGAAATACAAAGACTTAATTGTATTATTTAAAGGAAAGTATTGCATCAGAAGGATTTATATAAATACGTTTGTTGGCTTCGAGCTCTCACCACAATTCATTTGTTCTAATTTTCCCCTAGACTTGTTAAGGACACTGTGTATAGGAAGGAGCAATGCAGAATGGCATTTTTAGGTCACTGTGTTTTGGCTGTAAACTGTAATATTGCTCATAAACTTATTATTACTAAACAAAGTGCTTCATGCTCCACATTGAAGTTTCACAGCCTTTAAAAAAACTTTCTGGCTAAATCTTGAGACCATTATGGCTCATTAAGGAGACTAGTTCTGCTGCAATTTAGTTATTTCTTAATAATCCAAGGGTTATTATTAGACATGGAACAGATGAGTAAAGAATGGCTCTCTTTAAAAGGAAACACTGAAGTAAAAGTATTATTTTGAAACAAAATCTCATATCTAGGCTACAAAAATTAATTTGATCAGCCAGGAATTGATTTTTAAAAGCCCAGTCTAGTTTTTTGCATTGATATCTATTTTTTTTTTAATTTGGACCAGAGACAAAAAATGGAATATAATGATTTCATCTAGATAAAGAAAATATTTTGAGTGAATGATTATCTAACAAACCAAAAAATGTTATTTTAAGGGAGAAGAAAGTAACTCTGAATTCTCGTCCAACTCAGATAATATTTTTAACAATAAAATATGAAGGGTGAAACAAGAGAAAATAGAACTGTTTGTTAAACCAAAATGCCTCTGTTTTTTAAAAATACAATTTGCAAAAATAGCTTTGCATTTTAGAGAGAATAACATTTAACATAAGGCTTTTCCCTTTTGGTTCAAAATCTGAACTTTCTGACTTTCTTGATGATACTGACAGAGTTCAAACATAACATCTGTAGAAGCTTTTAGGAACAGAAAAGAGATTTTTAATGCAATAAAGAACAATGACTAAGTTTTTCTTTTTATGTTCAATTTTTTGCTGTTCTTCAAATGTGCAGAATCTCTAATGTTTTCAGCATGTTTAGTGGCAGCAAGTAACTAAAAAAAAACCAAGTATCAGCCTCATTATGATTTCAATAGCTGCAAAATCATAGAATCATAGAATGGTTTGGGTTGGAAAGGACCTTCAAGACCATCTAGTTCCAACCCCCCTGCCATGGGCAGGGACACCTCCCACTACACCAGGTTGCTCAGTGCCTCATCCAGCCTGGCCTTAAACACCTCCAGGGATTGAGGGGGCATCCACAGCCTCTCTGGGCAACCTCTTCAAGTGTCTCACCACCCTCACAGGAAAAAACTTCTTTCTTCAATCCAGCCCAAATGTACCTTCTTCCAATTTGCTTCCATTACTCCTGATCCTGCCATCCTGGACCCTATTCAAAAGTCCTTCCCCAGCCTTTCTGTAGCTCCCTTCAGGTATTGAGAAGCTCCTCTGAGGTCCCCCCTGAGCCTTCTCCAGGCTCAACAACCCCAACTCCTTCAGCCTGTCCTCAGAAGGGAGCTGCTCCAGCCCTCTCATCATCTTCATGGCCCTCCTCTGGACCTGCTCCAACAACTGTAGAATCACAGAATGGTTTGGGTTGGAAGGGACCTTTAGCTGACTCAGAGCTGGAACATTTTTGGGGTATTCTTGGAGGGTTCTTCCCATTGTAGAGGCTTCAACCATATTAATATTAAACCACATTCCTTCAAAAATGCCTTTTGTGACCTTCTCTGGCACTTGTATGTCCTGTCATGCCTTTTTTAAAAATAACAACACAAGCCCTTGTCTCTCTAGACAAGGTCAGCTGGACCCTTCAAAAGAGGAAGGACTAATCACTGCATGCAGCTATTCTGGGGGGGGAAATAATTCCTTGATAGACTCTGCAGTTCACATGCCAGGAAACGCCAGGAAAGAGAAATGGGAGCAAGTTGATGAAGCAGCAAAACTTGGAACATTAGCAATTTTTAAATTGGAGTTACATATTAAAATATTTTTCTTGGGGCCTTCCTTGCTGTATCATCACTAGAACTTTCTTCAGCTGACTCTTTGAAACAATACTCTGGTGGTCAGCTGGACCCTTCAATAACAAAATGCTACAAGATCCTTGCTCAGAAGTGACAAATTTGCATTGGGAAGACTGCATGTTACCCAAGCTCTATGTTTCCTGAACTTAATTATTCACATGAGTAAGAAGCTGTAGTGTTATGAAATTATGAAAATCATCTGTTCTTTCCAAGTATTATAAAGACAGCTCCCTGAGATGGAGATAGAAATTAAAGCTAATCTATAATAATTTTCAGAATGTTTTCCCATTCTGAGCACCTGGATAGAAACAACAAAGGTATTGTTTTTTGCTGTTTGCCAACCATTTAACTTCCATTTTAAAAAATCTGCAATATTCCTCTGAGCAATAATTAAACCTGAATGACTTGTTTTCCTTTTTTTTTCTCCCCTTTTTCTAATACTGCCAGTATGTGATTGAACTTGCTCCATCTGCAGTTCCCCCCTTCCCTGCTCTACTGGAAGAAGGAATATCCTCAGATATCTATTCATCATTCATAATATCCCCAATAAATGCAGAAGCAGAATCTAAGGTATGGAGTTTTGATCCTTTTTACAAACCAAATAAGCAAGCTGCTTTTCTACAAGTCTCCTGATTTATTTATTCCCATTGAAGCTCAGCACTAATGAAATTTATTCCCCAGAATATAATGTGCATTTTCTTCCAAGACTGAATGAAGTTGCTTTTAATGTATCTATCAGTTAACAGAGGACATTTGAGTCAGCCCCTCTGGTGTCTCTCCCCATGTGACTTCAGGATCTGACTGCCTGGGCAGTGAAAGAGAAGCACTGCCAGTCGCTGTCTGAGCAGGAGTTCTCAAAAACAGGCATCATAGAATCATAGAATGGGTTGGGGGGGAAGAGACCTTAAAGATCATCTAGTTCCAACCCCCCTCCCATGGGCAGGGACACCTCCCACTAGTCCAGGTTGCTCAGTGCCTCGGCCAGCCTGGCCTTAAACACCTCCACAGCCTCTCTAGGCAACCTGTCTCACCACTCTCAGAGGAATTAACTTTTTTTCTTAGAACCAGCCTAAGTCACTCCTCTTCCATTTTGCATCCATCACTCCTAGTCCTGCCATCCTGGATCCTATTCAAAAGTCCTACCCCAACCTTTCTGTACCCCCCTTCAGGTATTGAGAAGCTACTCTGAAGTCCCCCCTGAGCCTTCTCTTCTCCAGGCTCATCAACCCCAACTCCTTCAGCCTGTCCTCAGATGGGAGATGCTCCAGTTCCCTCATCATCTTTGTGGCCTCCTCAGGACCTGCTCTAACCTGCTCCTGCTCAATGTCCTTCTGATGTTAGGGGCTCCAGAACTAGACCCAGTACACCAGTTGGGCCCTATGTGTTGTTGCATGGATTTGGGCTGGTCTTGTGGAAAGCAAGAGGATGTTCTCACTCACATATTTCCTGTGATTGGTTGCTGGTAGGAGTCTGATCAAGAGAATTACTTGGAGGAGCCTCATCCAAAGGTAGAGCCTTTTGAAGGAGATTCTCCAGCTGGTGTCACTGATGAAGATCAAAAGTCTGCAGAGGGTGAAATCCCAAATGAAATTACTGGCAACCTTGAGGTACTGTTGCTAGAATGTTGTTTGCTTATTCTGTCTATGGTTAATTAGCTAGTTAGCCTTAATGAATATAAACTGCATTCATGCTATAGCTGGCAATGAGTGCATCCATATGGTGTAAAATTGTGAATTAGCCTCTATAAATAACTGCTAGTTTCGTCAGCTTACATGTAATAAGATAAAAAATAGTCAGCAATATAACAACATCTATCTTCAGCATTGCTGTGTGTGAAAAAGAGCAAATCCTGGGCCAAATCCTGCTCTCAGTCACATCACTGATAAAATTCCTTTTTGAGGCTTCAGCTGCTATGATGTAGGAAATGCAATGTGTGTTTAATAGAAATTGTTGGTTGCATCTACCTCACTCATCCTTCAGTCTGTGTAAGATACAACACATTTGTGCCAGTTCTGCACTTCATTCTTCAAGAGCTTCCTTGGTGGAAGAGATGAGATTTCAGTATGTGGTCTGCAGACTCTGAGGAGTCCATGAGTTCTTTCTGTGTGGTTCATAAAAGGAAAGGGCATTACTGTCCATGGACTTAAATTTGTTGTAGGGTGATCTTCCCTACAGGGAGTTCTATAAATTGAAACATGTGGAAAAACAGTAGTTATTTTGTGAACTGCTCCCTCAAGCCCATGAACAGCAAACCAGCTAGAGCTCAGTCCCACCCAGGAACAACCACATGATATTAGACACTTTAAATTTTTGATGCAGTGTGGTGGACACTGTTGACCAAGTCTTAGTTTATTAAATACCTGATTTAGTTAGAAAGTAGTGTGATATTGATAAATTGTTTTGTGTGGACTGTGTGTGAGTAGGGAATATGAACTGGAATAATGATGGCATCAATAGATCTACCTATTTGATTTCATATTCAATTTCAACACATCTTTAGAAACAGGAAGGAATCTGACCTGTTGTCCTTCTCCTGTCTCTACCTGCATAAAAAATTAAATGTGTGGTTTTCACTTGACCTTGATTTCATTAGCATCACTTCTAAAAGCTTTATTTTCTTTACAAAAACACAGTTTTGAAAAATCTATATTACTCTTCTCTTGAAACTCTTTTTATATACACAGAAAATAATTTCCTTTTAGTTTTTGAAATTCCTCCAACAATGTATCACCTGCTTTCTTGGTGACTGCTGGGGTGACTGGGAGAGGATTAGTGTTCCACAACAAAGCAACTAAGTCCACATACAAAGTTAAGGGGTGGAGACATATTTGTTGGTGCTTGAGGAAGAGTTTATTATGGTGAAGGCCATCTCTACAGACACAAAGTTGAGAGAGAAATTCCAGCTATTTGATTCCAATCTGAGCTACTGAGAACTTTGAAACATTTTCACATTACTTTTGAACATTGATAGGTTGCAGTATTGGAGTAGCAGGAATTTCTGAGACTAGATAGCCAACATGTTCCTAAAATTGCCAGTTACTGCAAGCTTTTAGGGCTCAAATCCATTTGTTTTATCAAAATTACATTAAGAATTTTTTGCCTCAGTTTATGAGGAGTCTGTAAAGCACTTTTAAACAGTTGCATGAACAAAACTATGACTCTTGGTGACACTGTCATTGTACTCCTTTCATTGCACATCTATTTTTGCTGTGATGAATGCTGATATTAAGAAATATAGAAAAAATTCTTTTAAACTCCCAGTGTTTGTGGCCTTTTTTCCAATGAACCTACTTTTCCATATGCAAAGTAACTATAAGTTGCCACACATTATTGCTGCCAAAGTTTTAACTAAAAACCCTTGAACCTTCCCCATAAATCATAGAATGGTTTGGGTTGGAAGGGACCTTCTAGTTCCAACCCCCCTGCCATGGGCAGTGACATTTCCCACTACACCAGGTTGCTCAGTGCCTCATCCAGCCTGGCCTTAAACACCTCCAGAGAGGGGGCATGTTCCTTTGCAAATGAAAGATTCAGTGTCTACAGCAGCCTGGATTTCCAGAATGAGATATAAATTTGTAATTATGTTTGTAAATAAGACAGACAAGCAAGGTCACCAAAATACACATTTTCAGTTGTGCTTTCTAATTTCAGCAGTGTTTCAATAAAATGCCTGACACTAGAGAGCAAACATCTGCAGCAAAGACAAGCAGTGGTAACAACCAAATTTTTTCTGATTTGGTGTTTATTGATAAAAGCTGTCTGAGACCAGGGGCAAATTAGCCTATCTCCTAGAAGATTGGCTGTCCCACATCACTTCCTGACCATGGCAGCCTTACCACACACCAGGATTGTGCACAGTAGTGTGATATGTGTTATCACCTAAGTACAGGCTGAAACACCATTCTGTCTGCAAAACAGGAAGGTGTGGAGGATAATGTCTGTCTTACTGCCCTACAGTGTGTCAAACCCACAAAGACAATGTGCAGCCTCTGATAGCTCCGTCACAACTTCTTTTTTTCTTCTGATTTTCTTTACAGGCAGAGATAAATGGAAAGCTGCAAGTGCAAGAAGCAGCTCCTACTTTGAGAACAGGGAAATTAAAAAATCCTAAATAGGCAGATAAGAAAGGTGCTGTTGGATTTCAATGAAATTGGACAGTAGGGGATGGTGTGCACAGAAGACTGGCTCCCTGCCCGAATGTAATTATTTTGGTATGAAGGAAAAAGATTCTGTTAACATTTACCTAGAAATAGTTCATCTCAGTTCCTCAAATTTATTGTGTTCTGCCAGTGTCGTTATTTAGTTTAGTCTTGAGTAGAAGATTATAAACAGAAGGATATGTTAATTAAAACATGTTGAAGTTGAGTTTATTTCTGAACACAAATCCTACCTTTAAAAAGTTGCTGTCGTTTCACTCTCTTTTTCTAGTTGTGAAATATTTAACAGATTCTGCTTTGCACCTATGGCTTTTTTTGGGTAGTTTTGCTAGAAGGAAAGTACAGAAAGAGGTACATCTGAGGGACTAGAGATATAACAGAGAGATAATTTAATTAATATGCAATTATACAGTTTTCACTGTAGTTATTCATTAATCATATGTATGTTATTTCATTTCAAATTGCTTCTTAAGCTTGAAAAAAAATTAATATATTATGCTTCTCTATTTCCACTGTATTAAAACTGTATAAATGAAGTGTTTGTACTTTTTACAGTATTCTCAAGAGTTCCTTTTGATTCCACTGGAAATTTTTCTGAAACGCCTGTAACCTTTCATCTGAGAATGTTTCCATATTTTGTCAGATATTATAGAAATGTTTCAAAGTCAAAAGGAATCTGACCAAATAAATGACCTCAGAAGAACTGATTCAACATCTGGGTTTGAAAATCGTGGCCTGTGCAAATTGCTGTGTTACAGAACTCAGTGCCCTGCAAAGCACGTTGAGTGCAAGTCATGCTTTCAAGCATAGAAGCTGGATTGGGTTACATGTTGAGTGGAATGTTTGAGAAATAAAATGTTTCATTCATTACAGCTTCATATTTGTTTCCCATTAAGTGAAGAGTTAGTTTTTGTTTAATTTCATCCCCCCTCTTCTTTTTTATGGCGATAATGAAAAAAGTTTGCAAGCCTGACTAAGTCCATTGAGCTGTTGGAGCAGGTCCAGAGGAGGGTCATGAAGATGATGAGAGGGCTGGAGCACCTCCCTTCTGAGGACAGGCTGAAGGAGTTGGGGTTGTTAAGCATGGAGAAGAGGAGGGTCACCATGAACCCACAGTGTGTGCTTGAAGCCCGGATGCCAACCCAGTCCTGGGCTGCATCAACAGAAGTGTGGCCAGCAGGGCAAGGGAGGGGATTTTGCCCCTCTACTGGGCTCTGGTGAGACCCCAACTGGAGTTACTGTGTCCAGCTCTGGAGCCCTCAACACAAGAAGGACATTGAGCTGTTGGAGCAGGTCCAGAGGAGGGTCATGAAGATGATGAGAGGGCTGGAGCACCTCCCTAATGGGGACAGGCTGAAGGAGTTGGGGTTGCTCAGCCTGGAGAAGAGAAGGCTCAGGACCTCAGAGTAGCTTCTCAGTATCTGAAGAAAGGGGGCTACAGAAAGACTGAAGTAGGACTTTTGAATAGGGTCCAGGATGGCAGGACTAGGAGTGATGAATGTAAATTGGAAGAGGGGAGATTGAGGANCCTTTCAACCCAAACCATTTTATGATTCTAAAAAAAAAAAAAAAAAAAAAAAGTGCTTGAAACGTTTTTCCTTTTTTTCCTCCTATTCCTTGCTCGGGAGCGGCCAGGAGGGGGCAGCGCTTGCCCTCAACTCCAGCTGCCGTTCCAAGTTGAAGTATTTTGTTTGTTCACAGACGTTGAGAAAAATCTCTCCTCCGATGGGCGATGAGGAGCGATGAGCTCTGTAACATTTTACTTCCATGCTCTCTCTTCATTGCTCTTTCCAGCGCTGGCCAGCGAATCAGTGAGATCTCCTTCTCATCTATTGGGAGTTAGCTGTTCTGCTTTAAATACTGAAGGAATTAATGAAGAATTAATAATTTTACCTTTAAAAAATCCTTTTGAAAATAATTTAATCTTTTAAAGAGTACTGGTGATGTTCTTTGTTCTTTGATTACTTTGGAATACGATTTTTTTTCCTGAAATCTAAATTTTCTTTATTTTGATACATAAATTCATGGCAAACACATTATGCTAATGTCACAGTTTTCCCTGATTTTGAACTCAAAAGGTGAGAACAGAGCTTCTGAACAGAGCTGTCCATATGGAAAAAGAAAAACAAAGAGAATTTTAAATACTTAGTGAAAATGTGTTATTGGCAATTTAGCATTGTTTAGCACTTCAGAGTTAAATCTGAAGTCTACAACATTCCTGCCATACCTCTAAGCAGAAAGGAACTAACTATGATTTATATTGAAACCAGTGCTAAACAAAGGCTCTTGTCATATCTCTTCCTCCCTCTCCCAGATTTTGTAGAACCTCTGGGAAATTTTAAAGTGCTTTGAAGATGAGAAATTGTATATGAACATCAAGTATTACTGCAATGATTTGTTAGCATTCAGTCTCAGTCCATGTGCGTAACAGCTGAGGGATTGTAGAAATTCAAAGTGAAGTTCAAATCCCACAAACCGTATTTGTAACTATCTTCCTGCTCAACTAAATAACACTACCAATAAAAATAACCCCGGGGATTTGGGGGAGTGGGAGGGAGGACAGTTAGGAGGCTGAAGGAGGGAAGATGAGTAATAGGTAGACATAACATCTCTCTAAGCAGTCAGAGCACGTGTTGTGACACAGCATATGAACATCAAATTCAAGAATCCTTTAATGTCTTCAGAATGTTAATATGAAATGCAAAATGTCAGGCTTTGAATAGATGGGAAGGAACAAAATGTTCAGATGCAATATGGTGTATTAGGAACCGTCTCCATTCTGCATTCCTGGCTTTTCCATTGCTTTAAATCAGCCTTGCTGTTTCTCAGGTCTCTCGTGGCATGTTGACTTACTGCTATAGTCATATCTAAAAATAATTATACTGTTCTTCCTGAGACCTACAGTTGAGGCTTTGCTACAGCAATCTTTGATTTTTTTTTTTTATTTTTTCAACACTGTTGACGTCACATAGTTCTTTACAATGCACACACTCACTGTAGTTCCTAATGTGTTCCCACCCTACAGAGCTCTCAATTTTAATCTGACAGATCTTGTAGAAAGGAAGGAAATGGGTTATGTTCTACCTTGTCTGCCAGAGAAGCAGTGCTTTTCCAAGGGTCAGGGGACAGATGAAATTGTATAGTTCTTTCCTATATAAGGTATAATATTGCTGCTTTTTTAGCATCTTTATGGTAAAATCCTGGTCTTCACTAGGATTTTATAATGAGACAGGGAAAAACTAGTAATTATCCCTTAGTAAAAGAAAAGCTCTATTTTCAGGCAGGGCTCTGCTGCATTACACTGACAGGGTGCTGCAAGTTTAAAAGAGATGGAAAGCAGCTTCTCTAGTAGGAGGTTGGCATGAAAAAGATGGGAAAGGAGACAGAAAGAGAAAAGTGGTTTTTACCTGTTTCGTAGTTGTTTTCCATGCCCTTTTCTTTTCAAGTCTTGCTTCTCCTCTTGTGTGCCAAAACTCGAGCTGAATTTGAAAATTACCACATTGTTTCCTTCCTAAAATTGGAGCTGGCATTCCTAGAAAACTTGCTTGCCCAGAAAAGCCACTGTGCGTGGGTTTGAAATCCAGCTTTTCACAAGTGAGAAAAAGACATTTTCCTCAATAACCTCCATTGCCAAACTGACCTCAAAATGTTCAGAAGCAGGTGATTCAGTTGACCACCAAAATACATTCATCCAGATTTGCAGATCAGACTTAGCTGAAAAGCTTCCAGAGCACAGGTTTAATGCTGGTCTAACCCTGTAGAAGAAAGCTGCTCAGGAGAAAGGATGCCAACATGGGCTACAGCCTCTCCTCTGCAGCTTTCACATATTTATGGCTAAATGGATGTGACAGGGGAACTTTTCCATGGGTTACATGGCAACACTGGAAAAGAATTCATAGCTGATGGCTCTGAATTTACTGGGGTATAATAAGGATGTTTATACTCTTATTGGCACAGGCAGTTTGGCATGTCATCCAGCAGCAAGAGGTACTGCAGGTGCCTGGAAATTCACCCTCTTTCCCCCCACCTCCTCTGGCATCTTAGACTGGTTTTGCCCCTGCCTGAAAGTGCAACCACAGAGTTCTGCTGTATGTTGGCTAAAGTGATATTGTGTCCAAGGTGAGGTCACCTCTCTGACACAGTTCACAAGGAAATTGCAGTAGAAACATCTTGTCAAGACAGGCTGAAGGAATTGGGGTTGTTCAGCCTGGAGATGAGAAGGCTCAGGGGGGACCTTAGAGGAGCTTCTCGGTACCTGAAGGGAGCTACAGAAAGGCTGGGGTAGGACTTTTTAATAGGATATGTGATAGCAGGACTAAGAGGAATGGATGCAAAGTGGAAGAGGGGAGATTTAGGCTGGAGAGAAGAAAGAAGTTCTCTCCTGTGAGGGTGGTGAGACACTGGAAGAGGTTGCCCAGAGAGGCTGTGGATGCCCCCTCAATCCCTGGAGGTGTTTAAGGCCAGGCTGGATGAGGCACTGAGCAACCTGGTGTAGTGGGAGGTGTCCCTGCCCATGGCAGGGGGGTTGGAACTAGATGATCTTGAAGGTCCCTTCCAACCCAAACCATTCTATGAATTTAACATTTCAGCCTCTTTTGCTAGGGGTCTTCAAGTATTCAGAGCAAGCTCCAGGCTCCAGGAGTTGTAGATTCAGATTACAGTTATGTGACCAAGAAAAAAGAAAAAAATATCAAAGGATAATTGCAGTGACTGATGTAATTAAGAATCCCATTTAGATGCAGAGCATTAAATAGAACTTGAATTAGTAATAATATAGAAAGAATGGAATGTTAAATATTTCCAAGTTAGAGACAACTTGACTTTTTACATATTAGAATGACTAACCCAGTGCTTTTAGACTTGCACTCACTGTCACAATGAATGTGAGGTTTGTGTTCATTGAATCACTGAATCCCAGAAATACCAGGAATTGGAAGCGACCTCAAGAGATCATCTAGTCCCATCCTCCTGCAAGAGTGGGAACACCCAGATCAGGTCACACAGGAGGCGTTTGAATGTCTCCAGAGAAGGAGACCCACACCCTCTCTGGGCAGTCTGGGACACTCTTCTCTCACCCTCACAAAGTTTTTTCTCATTTCTCTGTGGAACCTTCTGTGTTCCAGCTTGCACCCATTGCCCTAAGTCCTATCACTGGAAATCACAGAGAAGAGCCTGGTTCCATCCTCCTGACACTCACCCTTTCCATATTTATTTACATTAATGAGGACACCCCTCAGTCTCCTCTTTTCCAAGCTAAAGCTTCTGCAGCTCCCTCAGCCTTTCCTCTTTAGGGAGATGTCCAGAACTGGACACAATATTCCAGCTGTGGTCTCACCAGGGCAGAGGAGAAGGGGAAGAGAATCTCTCTCCACCTACTGTCCATGTCCCTTCTAACACACCCCAGGATGCCATTGGCCTTCTTGGCCACAAGGACACATTGCTGGCTCATGGTCACCCTGCTGGCCACAAGACCCCCAGGGCCCTTTCCCTTACAGCTCTGTTTAGCAGGATGGTCCCCAGCTTATACTGACACATGGGGTTGGACCTGCCCGGATGTTTATGTAGAATTTCACACTCTCAGTGTGGGGCTGCTGGTAGTTGAGTGTATTTTGTGTATTTATGCAGCTGGCTCTAAGAACAAAAAAGGAAAAGGTGAGTTGCTCCAAGCAGCCCAGCCAGGTAGAGTAGAGGCAGCAAGAGAGAACAATGTGGCCTGACATTCCTGGAAAAAAGTCTACTGGAGCTGTGTCAGTTTGGGATGCTGCAGGAATCTCTGCAGGGTGCTTGTTCTAAAGCACCTTCTAGATGAGCCAGTTCCTCCAATTACTTAAATGAAGGCTTCAGGATTTTGCCACCTTCTGCTGTGTTCAATCTATGTGAATATTTCAAAGTTTCCACTTAGCTCTGTTTTAACTCCTTCTGTAGATGTCTCACACAACATTTTATTAAAATTTTTATCTTATTTCTTTAGAACTTCAGCTAACAGAATTTTCTTGTCTAAGGATTTGTGATGGAAGGACTAGAAATAATGGAAGCAAATTGGAAGAGGGTAGATTTAGGCTTTAGGGTAGATAGGAGGATGGAGCCAGGCTCTTCTCAGTGACCTCCAATGATAGGCCAAGGGGAAATGGGTACAAGCTGGAACACAGGAGGCTCCAGAGAAATGTACCCTCACAGTGAGGGTATCAGAACACTGGAACAGCCTGCCCAGAGAGGGTGTGGGGTCTCCTTCTCTGGAGACATTCAAAACCCATCTGGATGAGTTCCTGTATGACCTGGTCTGGATGTTCCTGCTCTGGCAGAGGGGTTGGACTAGATGATCTCTTGAGGTCCCTTCCAATCCCTGATACTTTATGATTCTGTTATTCTGTGATTCTAACCTCGATTAAAATCTTGCTGAGCAGATGTGCATCAGTCTGTCTTCATGTGTGTGTTGAGGGATACACACATGGCCCTGTCTGGACAGAGCAATGCTGACAAAGGGAGGAAAAATATTACCATCTTTGGTCTGTCAGGCAGGCAGTGAATATTTTGCTGTCCTAATCATCAGAGCAGCAAGTTTCCTTGGAGCATGTAAGTCATAAATTACCACGTGGCTCCAAGAGGAAAACTCTGCCCTTTGATTGTTTTCCAAAGAAATGTTCTCAATTTCTCTTCTGCCAAATTCATATTACAGATCATGCTAACAAATTTTCCCAAGCCTTCTTGACCTCCTCCCTCCTTCACAGTAGTAAAAGAAATTTCTCTCGTCACTGAGAGATGTTGAAGATTGCTAAATTTTGCAGATCTAGGAAATGAGTGAATGAAACAACCTCACAAATATGTAGATGCTGGATGTGGTCGAGCCATTAATAACAATGGAATTTGGGATATTTTTGCTATTTCACAGCACATCAGTAAATTGTCTCTAATGTCTTATTAGGTTGGGGCCATGCAGGTGATCCCTCACATCATAGAATAGTTTGGGTTGGAAGGGACCATAAAGATCATCTAGTTCCATCCCCCTGCCATGGGCAGGGACACCTCCCACTACACCAGGTTGCTCAGTGCCTCATCCAGCCTGGCCTTAAACACCTCCAGGGATTGAGGGGCCTCCACAGCCTCTCTGGGCAACCTCTTCCAGTGTCTCACCACCCTCACAGTTGCTCTCTGCAAGAAGGAGATGTGGTTAATAGTAGTCTCCATGGCTTTCAAAATGCTGTTGAAGGTGAGAACGCTGGGAGTAGGTGGGGTTTAAAGAGAAGTTCTGGTTAAGCAACTAAGAGTTGTTAACAGAATCAAAATAGTAAAGTACATTTCCTAAGGAAGATGGGATATCTGGGATAGCTAATATAGATGAACCTCTGGATATTTGAATATATATTTGAATATATATTTGATATTTGAATATCCAGTATTAAGCAGCAAAATCATTGCACAACTCAGATGAACTGGGCTCTGTTCTATCAAGACCAGAAATGTGCATGCAGTGCTGGGGAGGGTAGATTTGAGGAAGACTCATTTTTTTGTACTTTTAATTAATTTTCCCCCCCTCACCCTTCTTCCTCCAGCAAATCTGTGCCTGGCTTTACCGAAGTGAGACAAGGTGACAGCAGTGGTCACGGCACTGCTTTGAACGAGGTGTTTTATTTTTATTGGAGTTCAGAGTCCTCAACGTTCAGTGGCACAAGTTCCTCTGCTAGTAAATCATTCGTAGACAACTGAGTGAAGCTGCCAAGCCTGAGTAAGGACTTTGGGGTTGTTTGTTTTCTGAATGAGCAACATGAGAGGAAGCCACCTCTTTACTTGTCCACTCTTCATCATTACAGTTTTGTGCCATTGTCTTGGGATAATTTTGCCACTCAGACCAGTTTTCACCTATGTTTTCTTACTGGGTGGCTGTTGGGATAAAAGCAGGATTCAGGTGTTGTGTTGGCTTTGCTCTGAGATCATTCCAGCCTTTTTTTTGAAATGTCCCATTTGAACTTGACAAATTGCCAGTTCATGCAACTCTGATGCTCCAGAAACCCAAAGATGTGCTGTAACAGCAGGACTGATCACTCCACTGTCATTCAAAGGCACACCTTAAGGTTACAGAGCTGCAGATGAGACTTTAATTCTGTCAGACACAAAGGAGAAATGTTCATTTGCTAAGAAAAGTTCTGTGCATCTTCACTTGTGGCAATCACAGACATCACTGCACTGTGAACTCAGGTGAATACTCTGGATTTCAGCTTAAAACTGTTGCACACCTGGAGCTGAGATCGAAAGCCATCTCCTTCAACTGTGATCTCAAGCCATCTCCTTGACCTGCTTCAAGGAGCACGTTGTTCAGGGAAGTTGACATGCTGTGGAATTGTCTTCCTGATAACAAGAATGGGACTCATGGCTTCTATAGGCCATACTGACAGCTCTTGGCAAACATGAGCTGATGGCATGGGTGTAGTACTCACTTTGGAGATCCCAAAGAATTACAGAAAGGTTTGGGTTGGAAGGGACCATAAAGATCATCTAGTTCCAACCCCCCTGCCATGGGCAGGGACACCTCCCACTACATTAGGTTGCTCAGTGCCTCATCCAGCCTGGCCTTAAACACCTCCAGGTATTGAGGGGGCATCCACAACCTCTCTGGGCAACCTCTTCCAGTGTCTCACCACCCTCACAGCAAAGAACTTCTTTCTTCTCTTCAGCCTAAATCTCCCCTCTTCCAATTTTCATCCATTACTCCTAGTCTGCCATCCTGGATCCTATTCAAAAGTCCTACCCCAGCCTTTCTTCAGGTACTGATAAGTCACTGTGAGGTGCCCCCTGAGCCTTCTCTTCTCCAGGCTGAGCAACCCCAACTCCTTCAGCCTGTCCTCAGAAGGGAGGTGCTCCAGCCCTCTCATCATCTTCATGGTCTCCTCTGGACCTGCTCCAACAGCTCAATGTCCTTCTTGTGTTGAGGGCTCCAGAACTGGACACAGTAACTCCAGTCGGGGTCTCACCAGAGCCCAGTAGAGGGTTGAAATCCCCTCCCTTGCTCTGCTGGCCACACTTCTCTTGATGCAGCCCAGGACTGGGTTGGCTCCTGTGCTGCAAGCACACACTGCTGGCTCATGGGGAGTTTCTCATCCACTGACACCCCCAAATCCCTCTCTTCAGGGCTGCACTCAAGCCACTCTCCACCCAGCCTGTGTCTGTGCTTGGGGTTGCCCTGACCCAGGTGCAGGACCTTGCACTTGAGAAATCATTATTGTGTAGGGCCATGTGAAGGTATGTTTCTGTTGTATATGACTGCTTTTGAGACTGTCTCACAAGTGTAAATGATGGGGCTATTTTTTAAGCCCTTAATCTCAGTTTTACTAATTCCCAAATCAGGCAAAACACTTCCTGCTGCCCCTGCTGCTGTGGCCCCAGGTGCTTCCTCACCACGGGGGGGGTCTCACATCCATGGCTGGTTTTCTCTGAGTAAATACAGAGCTCTAATTGTGAGCTCATCGGGCTTGAAGCAGGAATTAGGATCTGTTTGCACATCTCTGCACTCTGCTTCTAACAGGTTCAATGTGTGTTATTGAGAAACAGAGTGACTTAGATGGATGCATTTTATTCCTCATCTCTGTGTCAACAATCAAAAAATGAGCTGTTGGATTTATTAGTTCCCAATCTTGCACCTATCTTAAATCATTATCATATAATAAGGGCTCTATATGGGGCACTGTCAATAAAATCTAATAGTGAGAAGATTACTGATCCTCCAGTGCAAATGGAGAGCCCTGTAAATGATTTAGAGAACACGAGTCAAACGTTAAAGCTATCTAATACCTTCTAAAGTAGGTTGATACTTATAAATCTAAGATAAATGACCTGTAAAACCACTTAGGAAGAAATAATACTCATTTAATCAGGCTTCCGGTGGAATGACGAGGTAAGAGAGAAATTCAGAAGGAATTATGAAATCTCCTCCAATTCATTGCTTTGTTGATAGAGAATGTGAAGCTAGATTTGAGAGGTGATTTTAGTTGCCTAAACCCATGGCTGTAACAGCCCTAAATTATGATCCCACTTTGAAAAAAAGATCAAAGAGCATCTATTTTATGGTTGATTGAGCTCAGGTTTTTCCAGAAGCAGTGCAGGATGTATCAGGTGAAGATGTAAAGGGTATTTATTGGAATCATTGTTTTGCTGAACCATGGGGATGGGGTGTTGGATTGGCTCTTCCTGAGCACTAGGAACAGGAGGTTTGTTTAATGCATGTCCCTGGGAGAAGCAAAACATCATTGAACAGGACAAGCCTGGTTAAAATTATAGTGAAACAAATGCATTTTGTCACATAGATGAGTGGAAAACTTGTACAAACTTAGTGTATTGAATTTAGTGACATTGTCTGCACTTTAATCCTGGAGAAAATTCTCTTTCCTTTTTCACTTTTTCTTTTTTCCCTCAGCCCATTTGAGAGGTGGCTAAATGTGGATGGTGGAAAAATTAGGTCATGATTTACTGAGTTTCTGATTCTCCAGTTCTTGTGCAGACAGAACTTCCTTTTTTTTTTTTAATTTTTTTTTTTAAGGCCACTTGTAAATTCCTGTCCATCCTTTGCTCAGAGCTCTGCCAGCTTGTATTAGACTTTGACGCAGATCTTTTCTTGAAGCAGCAGTAAGAGAACATTTAGCCATAGAGAAATCTTTATGAAGAGAAGTGAATCATGTGGCTCTGCTGCTGCTCTGCTGACCCTCACAGATTCACTCATCATTTACTTCATTGCAAACAAGATCAGATTCTAGCTCGTTGTCTTATTGCCCTTGATTTGATTAATTTGAAACATGCAAATGCATTTAACTTCACTTTCTTTTTTTAAGATAAACTTCATATTCAACAGCTTTTCACTTGCAATAAAGAATATGGATGCCTAAATGCTGCTATGGCTGGTAATAGTGAATGAAATGAAAATGCATCTTATTTCACAGACTTATTTCACAGAATCCCAGAATGTCAGGGATTGGAAGGGACCTCAAGAGATCATCTAGTCCCATCCCCCTGCCACAGCAGCAACACCCAGATCAGGTCACACAGGAAGGTGTCCAGGTGGGGTTTGAATGTCTCCAGAGAAGGAGACCCCACACCCTCTCTGGGCAGCCTGGGACACTCTTCTCTCACCCTCACGGTGAAAAGGGTTTTTAATTTATTTCTGTGGAACCTCCTGTGTTCCAGCTTGCACCCATTGTCCCTTGTCCTGTCATTGGAGGTCACTGAGCAGAGCCTGGCTCCATCCTCCTGACACTCCCCCTTTCCATATTTATAGACATGAATGAGGTCCCCCCTCAATCGTCTCCAAACTAAAGTTTCTCCAGCTCTCTAAGCCTTTCCTTACAAGATGCTCCAATCCCTTCATCATGAAGGGCTGATGAAGACAGGCTGAAGGAGTTGGGGTTGTTCAGCCTGGAGAAGAGAAGGCTCAGAGGGGACCTCATAGTAACTTCTCAGTACCTGAGGGGGTCCTACAGAAAGGCAGGGGAAGGAATTTTTAATATGATATCGGATGGGAGGACTCGAAATAATGGATNAGGCACTGAGCAGCCTGATGTAGTGGGAGGTGTCCCTGCCTATGGCAGGGGAGTTGGAACTCAATGATCTCTAAGGTCCCTTCCAACCCAAACTATTCTGTGATTCTATGATTCTATTCTATCATCTCTGTGTCTCTGCACTGGACTCTCTCCAGCAGTTCCCTGTCCTTCTTCAACTGAGGGCCCCACAACTGGACACAATATTCCAGCTGTGGTCTTGCCAGGGCAGAGCAGAGGGAGAGAAGAACCTCTCTGCACCTACTGACCATGGCCCTTCTAGGTCACCCCAACTAATACTCCAAAAATAACCAAGGGGGACATAGCTGTGGTCAGCATGCATTGTCACCTGCTTCATTCTTGCTTTCCCTCACAGAGGGCACAGCACACATACAAACACACAAATCCTTGCTGTCCACTGGCTGTAGTAACATGGAGTTAAAGCAGCAATGCTTGAATTGGTTCTTTTTGTAACAGAGGTGCAACCTCCACAGCAAATATCCATTGTCTAGGAATTTTCCAGATCCTGAAGTCTATGTGAAAAGCAGCATGTTAGTTTATTTTCTACTTTCCCTTCAGCTGGCGTAAAACTAGAGACATTTTACTAAAATACCAGTTAAACTGAGCAGACATTAAAGAAAGATCAGTTCAGAAATCTGTCAGCCTTGGGAACATTGCTTTTCCCTTCCCTGAGAATGCCTGGGAGTAATTGGGTTTGCTGCCCAGAGGCAGAGCAGCTGTTGTGTGCACGTTGTATGTGCCTTGTGTGTGCTGTGCATTTCTTATTAGCTTTAAAAAAGTAAAACTCAGAGGCAACAGCTGGTCTGACTTTTACCTGGTGGCTGCTGGTCCCCAGCACTGAGGTGTCTGGGTGGTGACAGAGAGCTGGGGAAAATGTGCAAATGATTGAGGGCTAGAGAAGCTTCTGGGAGCTGGAATGATGTCTGGTCATTATCTCCAGAGTGAGTCCAGAAGAGGCCACGAAGATGATGAGAGGGCTGGAGCCTTCTGAGGAGTGAAGGCTGAAGGAGTTGGGGTTGTTGAGCCTGGAGAAGAGAAGGCTCAGGGGGGACCTCAGAGTGACTCATCAAGACCTGGAGGGGGTACAGAAAGGCTGGGGTAGGACTTTTGAATAAGGTCCAGGATGGCAGGACTAGGAGTAATGGATGCAAATTAGAAAATGAGATATTTAAGTAGGAGATAAGAAAGAAGTTCTT
>VZTY01005801.1:0-23060 GCA_013400935.1 Turnix velox
AACCATTCTGGCATTCTATGATTTAGGAATCGAGGAAAATCCTGTTTATGACAGTTTGTCCTGGAGCCAGCAAAGGTCCCTGACAAAAAGTCCTTCAGCAGTCCCACAGGTATCTGGTAATGGGGGGACTGGTAATGGGTTCTTGCTACTGGACTGGGCCCCACTTGTGTGTACAGATAGGAAGTAGAGGATAGCCTCTTACAGAGGAAAGTGCAACAGGAGACAGTGACTTGGGGATACAAGTGGCTTAGTGGTGTTTCTGGGAAGGGGAGTCTCCGTTCTGCTTCTGTCCCCATGTTCCCTTGGCTGCATGCACAAGAAAGCCCTCTCCTATTGAGCTCTCCACTTCCATGGTTGACCACAGGATCACTGTAAGAAAACCAGCATGTTGTGACAAGCTGGAAGAAGATGAAAAATGCAGCTCACAAGTAATTTGGTTGAACTTTTCCGTTTTTGATGTTTTGCCATACCGAGCAAGAGCACTCCAAACAGAGCTATTTTGGGATTACTTTTCTCCTTTAGCTTTTATCCCATGGTTTTCCTGAATCTTCTTTTTATCTCCCACATCTTATTGAAAACGTCTTGAGCTCTCACCAGCTACTTCTGATCTTTCAAGATCCCTTCAAGCTCAGATGCTGGATATAAATAAGAGTTCTTGTTAGTGAAGTCAGAGTGCTATGCAAAGACTGTTTGAAAGGCTTTGTGATGTATTTTTGACCCTACAGCAGGGACAAACCTGGAATCTGTGAGGTCCGAAACTGAGGAAAACAGGGAAAGGCCAAATTCCTGCATTTTGCAAAGTGTTTGTACTGCAGAGTTCAGGGAGGTTTTCCACAATAGCTTCCAATTTAGAAAATTAGACCCCCAAGTGAGTAGAACATGGAGTACATTCTTCAATTTCATTTCATAATTTCATGTAATTTTACCAAAAAAGAGCTAAAATGAAAGAAAAAACCCCAAAACCTAAGCTCCAGTGGAACTAGAATCCTGCATTCACAGTATGTCCTCATTAATTTAAGTCCAGTGAGTGTTTGAAGGACAGCAATTTTTAGTCTCTTTTTTTTCTGTGAGAATTTAGGTCTAAAAGGCTAGTTTTCAGCCCTCAACAGATTTTGTGTCATATTGTTTAATTTTTATGAAATATAATTACTAGGGGAATATCAGTAATGCCAGTATGGTCACTATTTCATAAATATTTCACAGGTTACAGGAATGCATCAAAAAGTGTTATATTTCAAGAACTGGGGTGAATGATGTTTATATGGCAGTGACTTATATGTGGAGTTTTACACCACCTTTTCAGGCTGGAGTGCTCTCTTCATTGGTTTACAGCTGTAATGAGTATCCTGTTTCCCAAATTTCACAGGTCTCTTTAAGTCAATATTATTTGTTGCTGGTGATCAAAGACCAGGCCAATCTCATTAGCTTGAGCACTTACTCTGTTCGAGTTCTTGCACAGAAAACACTCAGCAATGGCAGGACAAGGTCTATAGAGAGAAACAGCTTTCAAAAATCTTAATTATTCTGAAAATATGAGAGGAGATAACTCAGAGAGCTTCTAGATGTGAAAGGTGTAACCTGTGGAATGATTTATGGTCAGGGTGGTGAGACACTGGAAGAGGTTGCCCAGAGAGGCTGTAGATGCCCCCTCAATTTGTGGAGGTTGTTTAAGGCCAGGCTGGATGAGGCATTGAGCAGCCTGATGTAGTGGGACATGTCCCTGCCATGTCTAGGAGGTTGAAACTAGATAATCTTTAAGGTTCCTTCCAACTCAAACCATTCTGTGATTGAGTAGCCAGTGGTGTTCAGTCTGGGCACAAAACTGAACCCCTAGAAATGAAAGTGAAGTTCAGTATGATATATGATGAACTGAAATAACAGTTCATCAGGTCCTTGTCTCAAATGCCCTGTACCAGGGGGCTTGGGGTCATTTCCTAGGATTTATTTGGCTAAATGCAAAAGCACAACTAGAATTCATCACTCAAATCAACACAGCTTTGTTGTCATTACTATTTCTGGGTTCTGAACTGATTCAGAGAGTGAGATGTACTTCTGTGTACGAATCTGTTGGAAGCAGCTTGAATATTACTTTCACTGATTTAAACCTTCCATCATGTTTCCCTACCCAGACACAGTGGTTTCCAGTCCTTGTAGCTCCCGAGATGTTGATCCCAGACCCTCACAATGTGGGTACTAAGGTGGATGCTTCATCTTGCTGAGATGCACCTGCAGGTAAATGATGACTCCTGATTTCTTGTTTCTTGCAGAGCAAATTTGGGTTGCAAATATTTTGGTGGAAGGGCACATGGTTTAACAAAAGCAGTTTGGGCAGTTTAATAAATATTGAAAGAGATAGAGAGACATTTTCCATGTAGTGTGTGCTTTTCTGGATGGAGCTACTTCTAAGAATTCAATTCCCACGGTGAGCAGAATGCAGCAGAGCTGACTGTGAATCAGTTTTCTGCCTGCCGCTGCCTGGCACCTGGGAATAAGAATGGAGATGTGTTTGCAGAGAGCACATCCCCATGGCAGGCTTCTGTTTCAGAGAGGAGCCAGGCCAGCATCTTTCCCCTCATCCTAATATTTCCAAACGGGGAGCTACCACGGGGTCACCAGCAGCCTGTGGTGTGCTTCCTTGTGGGCTTTAAGGCAGAACTGTGTCTTGCCATGGGTATCATAGAATCATAGAGTGGTTTGGGTTGGAAGGAACCCCCCCTGCCATGGAGAGAGACACCTCCCACTACACCAGGTTGCCCAGTGCCTCATCCAGCCTGGCCTTAAACACCTCCAGGGAGTGAGGGGGCATCCACAGCCTCTCTGGAAACATCTTCCAGTGCCTCACCATCCTCACAGAAAAGAACTTCATTCTTATCTCCAGCCTCAATCTCCCCTCTTCCAATTTGCATCCATTGCTCCTAGTCCTTCCATATTGGACCCTATTCAGAAGTCCTACCCCAGCCCCCTTCAGGTATTGAGAAGCTACCGTGAGGTTCCCCTGAGCCTTCTCTTCTCCAGGCTGAGCAACCCCAACTCCTTCAGCCTGTCTTCAGAAGGGAGGTGCTCCAGCCCTCTCATCGTCTTTGTGGCCTCATCTGGACCCCCTGCAACAGCTCAATGTCCTTCTTCTGTTGAGGGCTTCAGAACTAGACAGAGTAACTCCATTTGGGGTCTCACCAGAGCCAAGTAGAGGGGTAATGACTGTGTCAGAGACCAGCATATTTCACATGCCACCAAGTGATCCCTAAAGTCCTCCAAAGGGAAATGGGTATCACATGTACAGACAAGAGTGAGCCCTGCTGTGTTTGATGGGCTTAGAAGTGGCAGCAGAAAAGAAGAAGCTAGTGAGAGATGAATGATGTCAAATACTATCTCCACTTCTGATTAGTTTGCAAAGACAAGTAATTGAATCCCAGCAGCCTCCCTGCACTGCAGTCATCTTTGTCTTTTGTCTTTCCTTGGGCATCCCTTACGAAGTATACATATACCTGCACTCAAGTCAATAGGCTACAGCCTGTAAAGTAATTTCTAGAGAAAGATTGTGCTGCCTTTTTCCCCAGTAAGCTTTAAAAAGGTAAAAATTATCATATTATGGGTGCTTTGGTCACAAAGAGAAAATGATGCTAGATATGAAGAGAAGAAATTCCTCTTATCCCTGCAAATTTTTAAGCATTAAATTAATTCCCCTATCTCTTGGCATGTTAATAGGAAGGCTTTCAGCTCTGTTTTAGGCAGAGGTCTGCATTTGCATTTAGATGGAGCTATTTTAAGGACTGTAGTATATACATAGGGCCTGTATCCCATTTTACAATAGAATCTGTGAGATAAAATTAATACCTGGTTAAGTGGTTGTTTTTCCAGTTTTGTTATTGTGTGAACCAGTAACTGAAGTGGTATAATCTGACATAATAAATACTGGAGTTGTTCACTTGAGAGATATCTTATCCACCCAAAAGGAGAAATCTACTTCTTAACTAGTGAAGTGGGTTGTATTTTTTCCTTTTTATAGAATCATAGAATGGTTTGGGTTGGAAGGGACCTTAAAAATTATCCCTGCCATGGGCAGGGACACCTCCCACTACACCAGGTTGCTCAGTGCCTCATCCAGCCTGGTCTTTAACACCTTCAGGGATTGAGGAGGCATCCTCAGCCTCTCTGGGCAACCTCTTCCAGTGTCTCACTTCCCTCACAGGAAAGAACTTCTTTCCTCTCTCCACCCTAAATCATCCCTCTTGCAATCTGCTTCCATTACTCCTAGTCCTGCCATCCTGGACCCTTTTCACAAGACAGCTGTTCAGCACTGCATCCAGGGACATTCCAGCCAATGACAATGATATCCAGAAGACTTTTATTTTCTAACTTGTGTAAAACAACCTGGAGAGAAAGGCTTTTTTTTATTCCCTTAGCACAAAGGGAACCACAGCAGGGTAATGATGGCCACCAGGCAAGGCAGCGGAGAGACCTCAAATCCTTCCATTAATCTCTGTCCACCAGGTGGGTTCCCATCAGCCTTTTTTGTATGTGCAGGGGTCCATTTTAAGTCATTGCTGCTGATTTTGCATGCTGCTGACTTCCAGAAACACCCCGAAACATTCATTACAGTAGGACTTAGTCCTGCCAGTACCTGAAGGTGCTACAGGAGGGGCTGTTTGCCAGATTATGGAGTAATAGGATGAGGGGCAGTGGTTTGAAACTAGAGCAGGACAGATTTAGATCAGGAGGACACTGTCACAGGTTGGCCATAGAGCTGGTGGAGGCCCCATCCCTGGAGACATTCAAGCTTGCTGAGGCTCTGAGCAACCTGATCTAGTGCAGAATGTCCCTGCTCACTGCAGGGGGTTGGACTAAATGGCCTTTGAAGGTCCCATTCTAAGTTCTTGGAACTTCAGCAAGCTTCAGCTGGAGTGGGTTGTGGCAGGATGATGTATGAAGCCCAGCTTTGGATTCCAGCCTGCTGTGCACCATCCTTAAACTGTGATTCTCCTGGAGTTGCCAGCAGAGCCCCAGAGTACAGGGAGTGATGGCTCTGCCTCATTCTCCTGCCATGAGAGGACCGAGGAGCCACAGTTTCATTTGTCTTGCATTAATTCTGGTGGCAGGCCGTGATATAAAATCAATAGGTTTTGTTTCAAATCCAATCCACTTTCACTGACATAAATTAGTCATCAGTGTAAAGCCTCTGCATCCAGTGGCCCTGAAATAATTCACTCCTGCAGCTGGAGTAGCACAAACCCACTGGTTGTTTGATGGCAGAGGAGAGGGGCCATGCAGGTGCTGCAAAAGGGACTTTTCGAAGGAGCCTTCAAAGTATCACTTCCTAAAGTTGTTTCATTAAACTAAAAGGAGATTTTAAAGATTTTATTGTCTCTGTTTTTAGGTAAAGTTCACCCAGGTTCTAACACTAAGCTTGCTGCACTTTGCAGCACCCTGTAAAAGATGGAAATGGCCTTGATAAGTTTAGGTAATTTCCCAGGCTTGCTGTAAAAGGATTTTTTGCATTGTAGGTTATTCTGAAAAATCCTTTTTCCTCGTGCCAAAATATTTGAAAACCTGAACCAAAATTTTCACCAAAATTACAGTCCAAAACCTCTAACTAAAACCCAATTTCAAGTGAATTGGAACCTTTTTCTTAACAAAATTGAAATGTTTCATATTGATGTGACTCTATTTTATATTCTAGGTTATGTCCAATAATGGCTATGCAATGAGATACCAGAAATTAACATATTTCTGTCTTGCTGAAAGCTCTTTTTGCCTGGGTCTTAAGTTTAACTACAGTCAGAATCATGAAGTCAATACAAGAAGTGCCTCCCTTACCTCATGGAAAATCCTGGTTGGGAGGAATTCAATGTAACATAAGAAGGACATTGAGCTGTTGGAGCAGGTCCAGAGGAGGGCCACGAAGATGATGAGAGGGCTGGAGCAACTCCCATCTTTGAACAGGCTGAAGGATTTGGGGGTTGTTCAGCCTGGAGAAGAGAAGGCTCAGGGCAGGCCTCAGAGTAGCTTCTTAATACCTGAAGGGACCTACAGAAAGGCTGGGGTAGGACTTCTGAATAGGGTCCAGGATGGCAGGACTAGGAGCAATGGATGCAAATTGGAAGAGGGGAGATTGAGGCTGGATATAAGAAAGAAATTCTTTCCTGTGAGGGTGGTGAGAAGAGGTTTCCCAAAAAGGCTGTGGATGCCCCCTCAATCTCTGGAGGTGTTTGAGGCCAGGCTGGATGAGGCATTGAGCAACCTGGTGTAGTGGGAGTTGTCCCTACCCTTGGCAAGGGGGTTAGAACTAGATGATCATAGAAGGTCCCTTCCAACCCAAACCATTCCATGATCCCATCATAGGGCTCTGTGCTCTGTTTCAGCAGGAATTACTCTGATGATGGGGAGAATAAAAAAATTATTTCCGAAGACACATATTATCATTGTTCCCAGGAGCTGTACCTGGCCGAGGTCTGTTTGCCAACTCCCCTTGTTATTATTTCTCTTGTTGACAGTTCTGATGGGGTTCTATTTTAGAGGCAGATCAAACCCACCCCTTTCCCAGCTTTTCTGATAGCCCTGTGCCTGCTGCTAAAACCCAGCTGAAGAATTGTGTGTTTGCAACCCCAGACACCAGGTTTCAGATCGAAACTTAGATCAAAAGCCTGTTGTGGTTTTTTTTAGCGAGTGAAACCCTATCTATTAAGAGTGGGAGTGAGCAGTAATCCTCTAGTCTTACATGAGAGATCAAATGAATAGATGGGAAAAGGAGAAAAGCTTGTTTTGAACTAGTCCCTCTAACAGGAATGGAAGAATAGTGACACATGTCAAATTGACTTTTACAGAGCAGGTTAATGCCAGATACTTGTTTACCCTAGGAGATCCCTCAAATCCAGCAGATTTCAGCATTGCCTAATGAAAGCTTAGGGAAGAGTGGGAAATGGAGCATGTACAGTTCAGAGGAGGGGAAGATGCAGATGAAAACAAATGAAAAATCTCTCTCCTTCATGTTTCAAGTGCCAAATTATGCTTGACATTTCAATTTCCCCAAGGTGTGCTGCCGTAAAATCGTCTTGAACTCTCCTCCTCAAAGTGTTAAAGCTTCCATCAGCTCCTCCAGTGGCATCAAGCAGGTCTGACTGGCTCTGTCATGGGTGTGAAATGTAGTCATTGTTATAGCCTCACACAATGAGCATCAAGGTGGAGCTCCAAATGTCTCTGGGATTTTCATGGGTGGGCTTCACCCCTGTTTGGGTTGGGAACAGGATGGATATGCTGCCCCCAACCCATTGTCACTCAGGTGGGAGATGATGGGGTTTGGTGTCTCATGTGTCACTTGTTGTGTGATGTTTCTGGGAATTCAGGATGTTTACCATTTGCATGTGGCTTGTTTCACTTGAGAATCTCCATGGTATATAGAATCATAGAATGGTTTGGGTTGGAAGGGGCCTTAAATATCATCTAGTTCCAACTCCCTGGGCAGGGACACCTCCCACTAGACCAGGTTGCTCAATGCATCATCCAGCCTGGCCTTAAACACTTTAAGGGAAGGGCAACCCCTTCCAGTGTCTCACACCCTCACAGGAAATAACTTCTTTCTTGTATCTAGCCTGCATCTCCCCTCTTCCAATTTACACCTGTTATTCCTAGTCTTTCTATCACATATCCTATTAAAAAGTCCTAACCTAGCCTTTCTGTAGACCCTTCAAGTATTGAAAAGCTCCTCTGAGGTCCCCCCCGAGCCTTCTCCAGGCTGAACAACCCCAATTCCTTCAGCTATTTGATTGTCTTCTGTCTGTAGCCAGAAAGTCAAGAAGCCTTTGGAGATCTGGAGGAGAAATCTGTAACCACTAAAACTGTCATCAGTTCTCTATGTTCCAGCATTTTTAAGAAGTTTAAGCGCCTGATTTTTTTTCAAGTGTTTTGACCATGTCTCCAGTGAAAAACACTGAGAGATGGGAAATGACAGAAGTGCTGTGTTTTTTCCCAATCTATTGACGTGTTTTGTTTTTCCTTAGCTTGTTTTCTTCTAAAGGTCAGGGAAATTTGGAGTTGCATAAATTTTATTGACTTTGCTCATCACAGACTTTTGAGGGAGAGGCTGAGCTTACGTGTGCTGCCAGTGCCATTCAGCCAGAAGAAACTCCTCCCCCCCTGAGTGGGAATAATGGTGACCCAGCTTTGGAAAGACCTCACTGAATTGAATGCTTTGAAAAATATACCCTTGGGCTGTGGTTGCCAAGCACTTGAGAAAGGCGTATGATTGATGAGATGGTCATTATGAACATGATTAAGAGCAGCCAGGATTTACATTTACCACCTTGCCCTTTTGCATTGTCTGCTGAGCTGTGGTCTGGAGACCACCACTGATGCAAACAACGTGGCTCTGTGTGTGTGTGGAGAAAGGGGGGGACAACAGAACTGTGATTAATTTGGCTGGCAACATGATGCTGGCTCTCTTCTTTTGATTGGAGCTGATGAACAGTGTTTTAAAAGCTAAGAATACATTAAACACTTTGCTATAGCTCCCATACAGTCTGAGGGCTGGAACCACAGCTGTACTCACTTTACAATGGGTGCAGCTGAAGAAAGAAGAGGAAGGAAAAGAGACAGCTTTTAGCTTAACTTGAGCTGTAGATTCTGCTTATAGAATCGTTTGGTTTGGGTTGGACAAGGACCTTAAAGATCATCTAGTTCCAACGCCCCTGTCATGGGCAGGGACACCTCCCACTACACCAGGTTGCTCAGTGCCTCATCCAGCCTGGCCTTAAACACCTCCAGGGATGGGGCATAACTAAACAAGTTTCAAAACAGGCAATATCAGATTGCTGCTGGTATTGTACAAATAATGAATATGAGGGTTATGTTGAGAAGAGGCTGGGGGCACAGGCGCTAGTCCTCCCCCATGCCAGGAGCAGGGTGGCAGGGATACCAATGGTGTTTTGGTCAGAAACAGGGCTAGTTTTCACTAGTTAAAAGAACAAATTGTTGTATGAGCAAGGGATTTGTGTCCCCTACCATGTCCCCTGCCCTCTTCCTGGCCCAAACACCAATTATCCCTGTCCCTGGAAGGCCCTTTCCTCCCTTCCATATCCTGACGTAGCCTGGTATCTGTGAACACTCTGCTCCCTGCCTGGCAGAACATCCTCACAAGTCTTGGGCAATGCTTATGAATTCCTGGCCCCATGACACTGCAGGGACCCCTCTGGGTCCCTCACTGTGCCCTTTCCTTCTGCTGTGCTGGAAATATGGGGGTCTCACCCCAATTCCCTTGTGAGCTTCTCTGACATATTTGGGCAAGATTAGCTGTCTGTCTGATGCTACTTAAAGTAAGAGACAGCAAAAGAGGGCTAGATGGAAAGCTCAGACTCACAAGTCTTGATCCCTTTGGACACCAGATTCCTGCTGTGCTGGGGAAGCAGCAGCTCCACAGGTCCATGTACAAAGAGCAGCTACACTTTGTTTCCAAGGTCCATGAAGTTACCTGGGTTGAGCAATGTATTTGGAGACTAACTCTTTTTGTAAAACACCATAGCTCTTCTCTAACAACGTATTTTTTGATTCTTCATAGCACTGGCTTTTAGTAACAACTAAACCATTCACCCTAGAACCCCCAAATCAATGTCTGTGCCAGGACATTCATTGCAACTTCCCTTATTTGATGGCAGCCATTGAAGGAAATAAAAATGACAGCTTTGGAGAAATCCTGTCAAGCAGCCGGATGAGTCTTGACAGCAGCAGACTCAATCACCCTCCTGAAGGTTGTGGTTTGGATCCAGGTCCCAACAGATGAGGTAAGAAATAATTATGTTTTCCTCCTCAAAATAGGTAAGCAGGGCTCCTCAGGAAGGGTGATCATCAGTTAGACCGTCAGGGCAGGAGTTCTTCACTGATGCATCTGCCAGCTGTGTCCCGAGCCATGTCCTCATTGCTCATTTCTATGGTAAAATCTGAGAGGGATCTCTGTAACCATCCCTTCCTCTCTTCCCCCAGAAGGTTACTCTGAATGGTTTGACTTGGCTCAGAGCAGCCATGACAAATCTTTAAACTACAATGATAAATTATGCTCCATCTCTCAGTCCTTCTGGAAAGAGATTTTAATGTGGATTAAAATAAAAGAGGTTTGATAGATGTTGGAAATGTCTCCCTTCGGCTGTTAAGGAAAAAAAAAACAGCTGAATGCCTGTAATATTTCTGCCGAGAATTACAATAATTGGTATTTAAATAGTATTCTGAGCAGAGCTGCAACTGCCTAGAAAAGCCAACCCCAGGAGCAAGATCTCTTGTCTTTAAGAGCTCAGGGAGGCTTGGGAACTTAAAAAGAAATGTGAATTATTGGGAATTTAAAACATGCCCTTGCTTTGGCTTGAACAGAACATCAAAGCAGGAGCCTGTGTATTCTCAAAAAATATGCTTCTTTCCCCTCCCAGCTGCTAAATGCTGTTTTTCCACTGATTTTATTACCAGCCCAGCATCATCTCCATGCACAGATGCCATTTCAGTGTGCTCACAGGAAGGAGTCAATTCTGCCCTCAAACAGGAAGAATTTCCCACAACCCAAACAACTAATGCCAGGAGCTAAAGAAGGCTGGTATCTCACAGATAGCACTCATTGCCTTTAGAAACCATGGATACAGTGATGCTTTATGCTGGTAGGGTCTCTTGCATCAAAGGATATGTTCAATCCATCAACCAACTCATGTCACACTTGATCTCATCACCACACTGCTACTTGGATTCTGAAGTTTCTGGCCAAGTCCTGTCTCACTTCCCCATGACCCTGCAGTTCCAGTTGGACTCAAAGTTATAGAATCATAGAATGGTTTGGGTTGGAAGGGACCTTAAAGATCATCTAGTTCCACCCCTCCTGCCACCTCCCACTACACCAGGTTGCACAATGCCTCATCCAGCCTGGCCTTAAACACGTCCAGTGAGGGAGCATCCACAACTTCTTTGGGAAACCTCTTCCAGTGTCTCACCACCCTCACAGGAAAGAACTTGTTTTTCACATCTAGCTGTCATCTGGTCTTCAGTACTCAGGAAAGCCACTGCACATCTACCATTTCCACCCAAGGAAGGCCAAATGGCTGTTTCACAGTAAGTGGCACAAAACACAGAGGTATTTTTAAGAAAAGTCCCACTATCTTTGCTCATATAAGATACTACTTTCTTTCCTACACCCTAGCCTGTTTCAGTAGCACACCATCCCACCTGATTCTCAGGAAGATCTAGTATTTAGGTGTCCGCAAGTTAAACATCTCAGAGTACAGGAGGATAGAGCCAGGCTCTTCTCCGTGACCTCCAATGGTCACACGGGGCAGAGGGTGCAAGCTGGAACACAGAAGGTTCCACAGAAATATAAGAAAAAACTTGGTCAGGGTGAGAGAAGAGTAGCACAGATTGCCCAGAGAGGGTGTGGGGTCTCCTTCTCTGGAGGCATTCAAACCCCACCTGGACACTTTCCTGTGTGACCTGATCTGGATGTTCCTGTTCCTGCAGAAGGATGGGACTAGATGGTCTCTTGAGGTCCCTTCCAAACCCTGACATTCTGTGACCAGATCTGCTGTAGGACTTCTGGTAGCAAAGCTATGTCCTGCACCTGTATGCAGCACTGGAGGTGGTGCAGGGACATAGATGACATTCCTAATGCCTGCAATAACTACTGTAAAATATCTCCCTTTGCCTTGAAATTGTTCCAGATTTATGTGACAGCAGCAGCTCTCACCCCCAGCTGAGATTAGAAGTCAGTAAAGTGCCTGAAATTGTGCAAATCCTGACCAGCTCCTGATTGCTCAGTCCCACCCAGTCCCACTCAGAGATTCATCAACCCATCCAGCCATCAGTACCCACCCACACTGACAGGGATCTCCCCTGTATCTGTATCTGCTTGGAGAAGTAGATTTTGGACTGCTCTAATCTTCAAACTGTGTGTGCATGCTCTGATTTTAAAAGGCATTTAAAACTGAAAGGAGAAGTGCTTATCCTCACAGAGCTGAGTTTAGGAGATTAAACCCGGACAGGCTGGGTGGAAAGTGGCTTGAGTGCTGCCTTGAAGAGAAGGATTTGGGGATGTCATTGGACAAGAAGCTCAACAAGAGCCACCAGTGGGTGCTTGCATCCCAGAAACCAACCCAGTCCTGGGCTGCATCAGTGTGGCCAGTAGGTCTAGGGAGGGGATTTTGCCCCTCTACTGGGCTCTGGTAAGACCACAACTGGAGTTACTGTGTCCAGTTCTGGAGCACTCAATATAAGAAAAACATTGAGCTGTTGGAGTGGGTCTAGAGGAGGCCACAGAGGTTATCAGAGGGCTGGAGCACCTCCCTTTTGGGGATACACTGAAGGAGTTGGGGTTGATCAGCCTGGAGAAGGGAAGGCCTAAGGGGGCCCTCATAGAAGCTTCTCAATACCTGAAGGGGGCTACAGAAAAGCTGGAGTAGGACTTGTTAATAGGATCCAGGAAGGCAGGACTAGGAGTAATGGATGTAAGTTGGAAGAGGGGAGATTCAGGCTGGATAGAAGAAAGAAGTTATTTCTTTTGATGGTGGTGAGACACTGGAACAGATTGCCCAGAGAGGCTGTGGATGCCTCCTCAATCCCTGGAGGCCAGGCTGGATGAGGCACTGAGCAACCTGGTGTAGTGGGAGGTGTCCCTGCCTATGGCAGGGGGTTGGAAGTAGATGATCTTTTTGGTCCCTTCCAACCCAAACTATTTTATGATTCTATTACAATAAATCCATTATTGGTTCAAATCGGATAAAATTCTACTGAAAACAAATCCTTAACTCAGGGGAACAGTTCATTATCTAACAGTTCTTCTCTAGGGAAATAAGAAAATCAACCTTGTTTCTCCTGTGACATCTGTTTCCCCCAGTGTAATCCTAGTGCTTTCTGCTGGGTTATTTCTGTGAATGAAATGTTGGAAACACAGAAATGCTCCATTCATGGTGAAGAAGCTTGTACAAACTCATGCTGGATTCAAGTGAACACCCAGAGGGAAAGGAAAGAAAAGAAAAAAATAAGAATCGTGTGTTAGATGAATACTTTTGAAGAAGGAATGTCAGTGAGGAGATTTGTGAAAGCAGGAGCTCAAAACTCAGCAAATCATTGAGTTGTAGGACATGGTGTAGGAGTAGACTAATAGTTTCTGCTCCAAACTAAGAGGCCTCTGACATGTAGGGAAATGTGAGAAACTATTTTGGAAGGCTTCTAAATAATTTTAGGTAGTGGTTTTAAAAAGAAAAAGCAGTTGTAGATGTCCCCTCTCTTAAAGTATTTAAGGTCAGGCTGGATGTGGCATTGAGCGACCTGGTGTAGTGAGAGGTGTCCCTGCCCATGGCAGGGGAGTTGGAACTGGGTGATCCTTAAGGTTCCTTCCAACCCAAATCATTCTATGATTCTTTAGTTTCTATGTGAATGGTGAATTGACCAGTAGCTGACAGTGGCTGGATAAAGTAGTTACTGAGTGAAGATTAAAAGCACATCAAGATTTTGCGGGTCACCCCAAGGAAAAAAGTCCAGACCAGAAATGAGGAGACTGAGGGGTGACCTCATTCATGTCTATAAATACGGAAAGAGTGAGTGTCAGAGGATGGAGCCAGGCTCTTCTCAATGACCTCCAATGACAGGACAAGGGGCAGTAGGTGCAAGCTGGAACACAGGAGGTTCCACAGAGATATAAGAAAAAACTTTGTCAGGGTGAGGATGAGAGAACAGTGTCCCAGGCTGCCCAGAGAGGGTGCGGGGTCTCCTTCTCTGGAGACATTCAGACCCCATGTGGACACTTTCCTGTGTGACCTAATCTGGGTGTTCCTTCTCTAGCAGGTAGATGGGACTAGATGATCTCTTGAGGTACCTTACAGTCCCTGGTATTCTGTGATAAAAAATCTGATAAGTCAAAGTACATATTTAACATGTGGCAGAGTAAATATTCATGTGATTTATTACAGCAGCAGATTTTTCATTGATGACTGTATTGAACTGAGTGTTATTTAGAAGCTGAGAGGATCAATACAAGAGCTGGGAGCCAAAGCCTCTGAAAGCTACTCAAGTGAAAGTGTATTTTGCAGAGTCTGGCTTCTGTGAGAAGCCCTTAATTGCCCCTTAAACATTACTTAGAGGGAACTTCAAACCATACACATACATATTCTGTGTTGCATCCCTAGCAGTGTGGGGAGGGGTGAGGGGATGGATTCTGCTCTGCTCTGTGAGACCCCCATGCAGCAGCCTCAAGCTCTGAAGTACCAACAGCAGAAGGACAAGTTGCTGTTGGAGTGGGGTCAGAGGAGGCCCAGGAAATGGTGAGAGGGCTGGAGCCCCCATTTTGTGAGAGAGTTGGGAAGCTTCAGCCTGGAGAAAAAAAGCCCAGCCCAGCCCTCAGAAGCTGGAGCTCTGTAAAACTGGTCTGGTGTCAGCAAGGACGCGTATCATCTTCCCCTGCTGACATCTTTGAGGCAGGTGAAGATCTTGGGCTTGTTCAGCCTGGAGAAGAGAAGGCTCAGGGGGCACCACATAATATCATTACCTGAAGGGGGCCTACAAAAAGACTGGTGTAGGACTTTTTAATGGGGTACAGGATGACAGGACTAAGAGTAATGGATGCAAATTGGAAGAGGGGAGATTTAGGCTGCAGATAAGGAAGAAGATCTTTTCCTGTGAGGGTAGTGAGACACTGGAAGAGGCTGCCCAGAGAGACTGTGGATGCCCCCTCAATCCCTGGAGGTGTTTAAGGCCAGGCTGGATGAGGCACGGAGCAACCTGGTCTAGCAGGAAGTGTCCCTACCCATGGCAGTGGGGTTGGAACTAGATGATCTTTTAGGTCCTTTCCAACCCAAACCACTCTATGATTCTATGTGTGATAAGGACTTTGTAACTGTGATATCTTTCTTATGGGGAGTAAAAAACCCACAAAGAAGATGATTCCTTGTATTAAACAGGTTATTCTGAAGAAAATCAAGAGCTACTCAACACTGTCTAACCACACATGATCTCCTGGGTAGTGGTAAGTGTTGGTTTTTCCTTCCCATCACTTTTTATTACACTTATTCCTTCAGAAGAAAAATAATTCAAATGTCTCTAATCTTTTTAGCATGGAATTTTAGAATTTAATGGCCTTGTTTTAATTTGAAAATATTCTTGTTAATAATGGAATCTGTTTAATGAGAGTTAAACCAAAGAGCCTGTGATGGTAATTTGAAACATAAAACTGCAGTGTATTTCTGTAAGAATTCCCAGTTAATATTCTTATGGCTTTTTAACGGATGTTTTAAGGAGGCATTGGTATTAGCAGAAACATCACACAAATTAAAATTAGACACTTGGTGACTATTTTAAAAATGAATATTCACAGACACTTCAGCATGAAATTAAATCTAGTTACATTTGATGCTGCTGGAGTATTTTAAGGAAGGATATTTTCCTGAAAAAAAAAATTAAAGCATTGACTGTGAACTTATTGCTGATAGTTAATTAAATTTATTGCAACCCGTTGAACATAACAATTGGATTTTATATAGCATAGCTTAGAGGACTGTGTCAGGCTTTAAATCTGTGGAGATGAGACTCGAGACAGTAGTTAAAAGATGGAATTAGGGATGGACTCTTCCACCACTGGCCAGGACTCTTATCTTTGCTTGGGTACATTATAAACCTACCATGTTTATTCCACCCATCCCCACACTCTTAACAGGGAAATCTGCCTTTTACAATATGGAACTGCCCAATAATTGGGCCCTCTTACAAATCTTAGAATTTTTTTTTTTTTCCCCAGGACTTGGCATTGGAATCAATTTCACAAGCACCTTTGGACCTTGCAAAGTTACCTGACTTCTTGCAGCTCCCTCTTTGCTCTTTGTCACCAGTTCTGCTTTCACCTGCTGGTAAGGACTCATAGAACGGTTTGGGTCGGAAGTGACCTTGAAGATCATCTAGTTCCAACCCCACTGCCATGGGTGGGGACACCTGCCACCAGACCAGGTTGCTCACAGAATCATGGAATGGTTTGGGTTGAAAGGGACCTTAAAGATCATGTAGTTCCAACCTTCCTCCAGAGCTCTATTCCTCTTCTTCAACATACCCTGGAGTTGGCTCCTCTCAGTGTGATGTATAAGATACCAGCGAGCAGATAATGATGTCCTTTCCTCTCAGATCTCTTATACTCTGATGCACTTCACTGAATTATTTCTCTATTTTATGAGCATATAGAATCAACTCAGCATTATAAAATCCAGATTACTGTCCCTAACCAGCAGCGAAACATTTGTTTAAAATTAAACATGTGCAAATCCACTGAAAGCCCAGGGGACTGAGGCATATGGTAAAATTTAAGTACAAAGCTAAATTCTGCAGGGATGGCTTTAGGAGCCCTCTTTCAAGCTGATGAGGAAACATCACTCTCTAACCTAAGAAGATGGTTCCATCACTCCCTGCCTGTTGCTGTCATGGGGACATAGATTCAAAACCTTAACTTTTTTGCTTTATTTTCACAATTACCATCTTGCACCTGCATCCAGGTTCCAGGAACCAGGAGGCACTTTCCATGTTATATGTTGGAGCCACACAGACACAAAGGCAGAGTTTCATCTTCCTGCTGATGTGCACCTCAAGGACCTGCCACTCCCCTCATATAGTACAGCATGAGAATGGTCTCCATTCAAAACCCATCACTGGGGAAGTGGCATTTTGAGTTGCATGGTGCTAGGATGGAAAGTATTTGAACAATTCACAGATCATAAAAACACAGAATCACAGAGTTGGACGGGGACCTTCAAAGGGCATCCATCTAGTCCAACCCCCTGCAATGAGCAGGGACATCCCACACTAGATTAGATTGCTCAGAGCCTCAGCAAGCCTGGCCTTGAGTGTCTTCAGGGATGAGGACTCCACCACCTCTCTGGGTAACCTGGGCAGGTGTCTCCCCCCCTCACAAGAAAGAACTTCTTCTTCATGTCTCATCTAACCCTGCTCTGCTCTAGTTTCAAACCACTGCCCCTCATCCTGTGGCTCCATGCCCTGGCAAACAGCCCCTCCCCAACTTTCCTGTAGCCCCTTCAGACACTGGGAGGCTACTATGAGGTCTCCTTGGGATCCTCCTATGAGGTCTCCTTGGGATCCTCTTCTCCAGGCAGAGCAGCTCCAGCTCTCTCAGCCTATCCTCGTGCATGATGTGCTCCAGCCCCTTGATCATCCTTGTGGCCTCATCCCCTGACTTTCTCCAACAGGTCCTTGTCCCTCTTGTGCTGAGGGCATGTAGGCAAGACAGGATCAAAGCTTGTTTTTATTTTTCGTGTGGGGAGCTGGAACATCTGAAGTGACTGAAAATTGATTAACAGTCATTGCCATTTAATGGGCAGCCAGGAAGTGATTGTGTATTAAAGCCCTTCAGAAAGCTTTGGCTTCCTAATCCCTATTTGCCAGAGTGGCTAAAGATGGTAAAGTCTGCCCAGCACCACCCAGAGGAATGCACTGTCCAGGGTACACATCTCTATATTATTAATAAAGAAATGGTGAATTTTTGCTCTGGAAGTCCTCAGCTTCACCAGTGCTGTATCTCCTGGCTCTCTCCACTGCAGAGTGGTCTCACTGGTGCCAGTAATACCACCTGTAACAGCAGCAGTGTTTGGTGCTTAAATATTTGCAGGACTGCTGTCAGAATTGGTATTATTTTCCAAAGCCGTCCAGCTCCATGTAGAATTCAAGAAATAAACATGCTAATGTGAAGCCAGCTCTTCAGCTTGCAGGAGCTGGCATGGGCTGGGGGGAAGATCAATGGCAGATCTGATTTTCTTTGGTGTCTGTGTCAGAGGTACCAGGAAAATGAACAATGGCAGCAACTGTGTGTGCAGATTGGTGAATGAATTTGTGCATCTTTTCGTTTTGATTTTGCTGTTTGCTGCTGGGAGATGATGCAAATTCTTCTGGTACATGAAGAATTTGTTGCCCAGAGAGGCTGTGGATGCCCCCTCCCTGGAAATGTTTAAGGTCAGGCAGGATGAGGCATTGAGCAACCTGGTCTAGTGGGAAGTGTCCCTGCCAATGGCAGGGGGGTTGGAACTAGCTGATCTTCCCTTCCAACCCAAACTATTCTATAAGAGCCCTGATTCTATAAGAAAGGATTTCTGATAATTAATAAGTGTACAGCTTGAATTTAAGATTGAACCAGGTTGAACTTCTGGTCCACAGGAAACCATGAGTAAGATGGACCTCAATTTTGACACTGTCTTTTTGAGTCAAGAAGCAACTACTTTGATTTCCAGATACTGCAATTTTCTACCTAAGGAAAAAAAAAATTAAAAATAAAAACCCAAAGTTGCTTGTTATATTGAAGAAGAGAAAGGAGATTTACTGATCACAGATTGATAGAATCATGGAACGGTTTGCGTTGGAAGGGACCTCCAAGATCATCTAGTTCCAATCCCCCTGCCATAGGTAGGGACACCTCCCATTAGACCAGATTGCTCAACTACAAGACCAGCATTTTGAGGGCTCATGGTCAGGGTTGGGTGGTGAGATTCCAGCTCCTTGTTCTGTGCTCTCAGAAGACCCTGGCCATGTCTGGTCTTGCAGGGTTTCTGAAAACCCACCTGCTAAAGACAGCTGAAAATCCAGCCCTAGTTATGGAAGTGGAGTAGGTCAAAGCCTAGCCCTAGATTTAAATAGCTCAAGGTAAGATCATTTTCAAGTGCAGCAGGCTGCCTTATTTCCATAGTCTTCATACAATTGATTGAAATCTGCAAGAATCTCAACCAGGGAGTCACTTCAGGAGAATTAACCTGGGAACCTCCACAAAAAACTTTCCCTTGACTTTCTGCTATATATATTTTTCACTTGATACAGCACCAGAGCTGAGCAATTTAATTCTCTTCTGGGCACAATCATCAACCTGATTTCCAGAAGGGACACATGCCCCAGGATTTATTCTATTCCATTTAAGTAACTATGACCAGTTTTCATAAATTGAGGAGCTGAAATTGTCCATTCCCTAAGGCTCTCTAACAAATGAGATCAGAAAGTCCCGTGAATACCTGTCTTGTGAAGCTTTTCAGTCCAATTACATATATACATGTGCAACTGGTAATGCTGCAATCAGCTCAGATGGTGTCTTTGCAGGTGTGAAAGACCACAAATTGAAGTCTATTTCACATCAGTAGCCAACATGTTACTGGAAAGATTAAAAGAAAAATTTTCAAGGGACAAGGGATGAACAATTAATGAGCCCTGGAGTGACTCTGAAACAGGTCGCAAAGAAAAACAACTGTAGAAGGAGAAACCCTCAGAAGTGACCAGTTTGGTGCCAAGTTGGAGAAGGAGATTAGTGGAGAGTTTCACTGGATCCATTAGTGTTTGCAAGGTACTTGTGAAGTGGATCAATGAGCATCATGGGAACTCCCAGGAGGAAATGAATGAAAAGCCTTTTCTTTTTTTCTTTTTTATTTTTTCTTATAGTGGGAAGCAAATAAAGCAGAGCTCACACATTGGCTGCTGAGACTGAACAACGCATTGGCCAGTCATCTGGCCAGATGAGTGTTGTCTGTGGCTACATGGGTTAAGATTAAGTTCAGCTGGAAAAATAAGTGGCCATGGTAAAACTTCCTGATGACGGCCAACAGGAGTTAAATAGACATTTCTTTAGGTGACCTTAAGCCAATCTTTTTTGAGCTCTGAGTTTTTAAGCTTAGATGATGAGCATTTGATGGGAGTGGGGGGGTGGCTATTTGTATGTGGGCAATAAATTCTATTACTTGCTTTTAGGGGAAGCAATAAGAAGGTACTAAAATCCTGAGGACCACCTTAAAAGCACAGCACCACATCTTCAAGTGCTTATGCCAGCACAGTACCACTGCAGCTTCCTGAGCACTATTGATTTACACCAGTTGAACATCTGGCCCATATGCTTTGCATTATTAAATACTTCTGCAATTATTATGTGAACAATTAAGATCCATGGAAATGAAAAAGCAGGCTATGAATTGTGTCTTCCCTGCAGTTCAGGAGGAGAAATTGCTCGGGGAATGTGCTGCCTTTTAGTGGAGCTATGCAGTTGGTCTGTGAGTTTTCTAGAAACCAGAAAGAGAACGTGAAATCTATGAAATTTTCCAGCTGCCTTCTTCCTCTGGGGAAGATTTTCCTCTGGACCTGTGAGGTTTGCTCTATATGTTCTCAAAACAAGAACCCGACCTGGAATACTGTGTCCAGCTCTGGTGTCCACAGCACGAGAGGGACATGGACCTGTTGGAGAGGGTCCAGAGGAGGCCACGAGGATGATGAGGGGGCTGGAGCACCTGTTTCATGAGGACAGGCTGAAAGAGCTGGGGCTGTTGAGGCTGGAGAAGAGAAGGCTGCAGGGAGACCTCCAGGGGTTTCCCAGTGCCTGAAGGGCCTACAGGAAAGCTGGGGAGGGGCTGTTTGCCAATGCATGGGGCTATAGGATGAGGGGCAGCAGTCAGAAACTAGAGCAGTACTTTCATTTACGTATCTTGAAGACAAACAGCTATTATCTGTTCTCCTGAAAACATCCACCACTTGGTCAATCACTGCATCTCTGCTGCCAGAGGTGTGTGGGGCTGTGATCAGGAGAAAGGTCTAATTAATGAAGTCAACACTCCAAGAATTTGCTATTTTCAGGGCACTTCTCCTCCTGCTCAAACTGTGCTAACCTTAGCAGTGCATGACAAGAGGAGTTTTAAAGCAAGTGCTGGAAAAAACCCAAACTCTGTCCCTGAAAAAAATGCTGCCAGCTCCTGGAAGATTTATATGACAGGCCAAGAACCCTGAGGCTGTCAACTCTTCATCCCCCTTGGGGATCTGCTTATTATTTTTGAATACATAAGCTCTCTAGTGGTTCTCTGGCCAAGTGTCAGCCAGAAGTACAAGTGAAAAATAAGGGTCCTTGAACTGTTGATATAAATAGGGTAACTATGACTTCTGTTGTTATAATGATCATTATCTGCATTTGATGTACATTTTGTAGAAATATAAGAGATAGGACTTAGAAGAAAATTGTGTTGTTGATCACACTGTGTACCCAGCAAGGTGAGCAAATGCAGTTTGAAGCATTTTCCAAAGCCCTGCCCATTCTATGAAGCAAAAGAGAGGTGATAGTCACAGAATGTCGGGGATTAGAAGGGACCTCAAGAGATCATGTAGTCCCATCCCCCTGCCAGGCAGAAACACCCAAATCAAGTCACACAGGAAGGTGTCCAGGTGGGGTTTGAATGTCTCCAGGGAAGCAGACCCCACACCCTCTCTGGGCAGCCTGGGACACTCTTCTTTCACCCTCTCCCTGACAAAGATTTTTCTTATATTTCTGTGGAACCTCCTGTGTTCCAGCTTGAACCCATTGTCCCTTGTCCTGTCATTGGAGGTCACTGAGAAGAGTCTGGCTTTATCCTCTGACACTCACCCTTTCCATATGCGTAAACATTAATGAGGTCACCCCTCAGGCTCCTCTTCTCCAAGCTAAAGAGACGCAGCTCTCTCAGCCTTTTCTCACAAGGGAGATGCTCCAATCCCTTCATCATCTTCATGGCTCTGTGCTGGACTCTCTACAGCAGTTCCCTGTCTATCTTGAATGTCTGAAAATAACAAGAGGTGGACCTTGGGAAACCACACAATTCCCATCTTTGTTCCTCACACTCAAACCTGTGACATTTCATATGCAGAGAGTAAATAAATACGTGAAAATTATTTGGAGATGGAGGTTCAGAGAAGTGTAGCAGAAGGAAAGATTTGGTGATTGAAGGTTTTGTGAGGAGGATGACTGGCTGGGGTTGCCTGACAGAATTATACTTCATTACTGATGCTTCACAGCCATGATTTTCATATTTATTTCTGAGTCTTCTTTTTTAAACCACGGGCTTTTTTGACGTGAGAGTCGTGCTGTGTAAAGCACTATTGATTAGAGGTTCTAATTTCATGCCATTACACCATGACCATTGGGGAATGAAATGCATTTTATTTTTTTCCACCAGGGCTATGCCTTCATGCTTGAGCCACAGCCATAGTGTGGGCTGTCAGCAGCAGGAGTTTGCAGCTGAAGATCTTTCAGTTTGAGCCAAAAGATGAATTTGCCCAAGGTCTAAGCCTCAGCTCGGTGTGTGTTGTTCCTAGAATTAGAAAAGATCAGTGGTAAAGTATATATTTGGGGCACTTCCCATCTTTCTACTCAGGCCTGCAAAAGACTGATTCCATAATTTCATAAAGTCACAGAGGTTGGAAGGGACCTTTCAGATCATTGAGTCCAACCATCACTCCAGCTCTGACAAGCTTCATACCTAGACAGGGACTTGAACCCTTAACCCTCAGATTAGGAGTCTGATGCTCTCCCAGCTGAGCTACACACACAGGTTTTCTTTGCCCTTCCAAAGAAATGGTTTCAGTTTGCACTAGTATTTGCTGTCTTTCCAGCATCTCTGGTTTGGTGCTCAAAAATGTGAAGGAACCTGAAATCACTGAAGGTGGAGGAGAATTCCAGATGGTGTCTGTTGATATCATGTAACATGCACATTCCTGATTGTGTACAAGCTGCAAGAATCATAGAATCAGAGAGGTGGAAGGGACCTTTAGCCCAACCTCCAGTGAGCAGGAACATCCTGCACTAGATCAGATTGCTCTGGAGTTCCCAATGAAATGGCTTTGTGGTGTAACAGGGGAGATGGTGCAGTAATAACATTAGAAGAGGGGAGATTCAAGCTAGATATAAGAAATAAATTCTTTCCTGTGAGAGTGGTGAGACACTGGAAGAGGTTGCCCAGAGAGGTTGTGGATGCCCCCTCAATCCCTGGAGGTGTTTAAGGCCAGGCTGGATGAAGCATTGAGCAACCTGGTGTAGTGTGAGGTGTCCCTGCCCATGGCAGGGGTGTTGGAAGTAGATAATATTTAAGATCCCTTCCAACTCAAACCATTCTATGATTCTATGATATCAATCTTTTAGTGCTGTCTGGGGGCAACTTCCTGTCTTCACTCAGTTTTTATGGTCTGTCTCAAAAACTATCTGTAAGAGGACACCTTCAGCCTCCCGCAAAAAAAATCACTGCTTTTTTTTTTTTTTTTTTTTATCTTGTTTTTTAAAGATTTGTGTTCTCGTGATT
>VZTY01005801.1:23165-44351 GCA_013400935.1 Turnix velox
TCAGCCCCCCCAAAAAAAAAACTCTGCTTTTTTTTTTTTTTTTTTTTAACCTGTGTATTAAAGACTTGTGGTATCCTGAGTTAAAGACACCAGGAAGATAAAGTCAGCTGAAGTCTGCTGCTGAGCTTGACTCTAATGAGTTTCCCTCATGGTACAACTGACGTGGCTTGTCTTACACTCTGGTTTTTACCTCAGAACAGTAGATATGCACCGGCTGTCCTGAACTAATGAAGCTTTCCAGCAGTGAAGACAAGCTCTAATGGAACGGCTGTAGTTGTGTGAACCCTTTGCAAATAGCCAGATGAGAGAAGAGGGAATGCTTGAAATCTGTCAAAGCTGAGTAAGTTCTCCAACTTCTGCTTTATTCCAGGAGCAAATGACACCTGCCAGCAGGTGAAGAACTAGTGCAGCACAGCTGGAGCTACTCCAGGGCTGCAGACACCAGTTTGCAGCTGTTCCTGCATGTACTTACAGCTTCTCGATACCTGAAGGGGGCTACAGAAAGGCTGGGTAAGACTTTTTAATGGTGTCCAGGATAGCAGGACTAGGAGTAATGTGTCGCACGCGGGAAGGTACAGACAATCAATATGATTGATAATAAGCAAGCTTCCATTTACTGGGGTTTTCACACACTTATATACAGTCCACTCATTAGTAAACACACTAGGCAATATCTTATTGGTTGGCAAGTAAAAGGTACATTTGCTCATCCCATCCCTTCTGCAATTACTGTTGTATCTAACTGTGGCACCTTGTTACTGTAACACAGCTGGATTCAAGGACGTGCTATCTTTGCCTTTTCCATGAGAACCTTAGTTAAATCAGCACAGCTCCTTCATGTCTACTTTGTCATGTAGCCATTCTCCCACAGTAATGGATGTAAATTGTAAGAGGGGAGATTTAGGCTGGAGATAAGAAAGAAGTTCTTTCCTGTGAAGGTGGTGAGACACTGGAACAGGTTGTCCAGAGAGATTGTGGAGTCTCCTTCTCTGCAAACATTCAAAACCCATCAAACACATTGCCCAGTAGGTGGAAAGAGGTTCTCCTCCCCCTTTACTCTGCCCTGGTAAGACCACATCTGGAGTACTGTGTCGAGTTCTGAGGCCCTGTCTAAGTGCCTCTGGATGGAATCCCTTCTTTCTGGTGTGTCACCTGCACCACATAGCTTGGTGTCAATGTTTATGGTCTTATCATCTGCTGCTGCCTGCTGTTGGGGTTCCCTGAGGATTCCCTACAGTAACCTGCAATGCAACCAAGAAGCCCTGGCAGGGCACTGTTTTCCCCAGCACTCCCAGTTTCAGTTGAACGCAGTCCCTGAGAACTGCATACTTACCTGCTCTGGGCTGATGACATTTATATACATTTCTAAATATCACAGAAGTATTGCTGGGAGGGGAAACTGTGGGATGAATGACACAGACTTGCAGGCAGCCGAAGAAAAAAGGCAGTTGTAAGTTTGATTGTAGAGATCACGCCAATACCCCCCGAGGAATGAAGCCTCCTACAGTCTTGGTGCCTTTTCCAGGAGATGAAATGAACTTCTTCAGGTTTAGCCCAAAGTAAACTCCAGTTCAGCTTATAAAACATCCTGAAGTGCAGAACTGTTTACAGACTTTATTTGTCTTGAGCCTTGTGTTTTGTGAGATCAGAGGCAATTTTATTACCCAGCTTGGTGCAGTGTCATTCCAGAGACAATGGCAAATGCCATGTGAGTGTTTACTGTAATGAGGAAACACACATTACAGTCTGAAAGGATCTAATAGAAATATACTTCTAGAGCAGCTGAGGGCCAGTCCCAAGAATGCATTCTTTGTTGCTTCTTTTTACTCTGATTTCTGCCTCACTCTTAGCTAGACTTGAACAGGGAGACAGAAAGGGTGGGGCAGGACTTTTTAAAAGGGAATGTGATGGCAGGACAAGGAGTAAAGGATGCAAATTGGAAGATAGGAGACTTAGGCTGGAGATGAGAAAGAAGTTCTTTACTGTGAGGATGGTGAGACACTAGAACAGGTTGCCCGGAGAGGATGTGGATGCCACCTCAATCCCAGGAGATGTTTAAGGCCAGGTTGGATGAGGCACTGAGCAACCTGGTAGAGTGGGAGGTGTCCCTGTCCATGGCTGGGGGGGTTGGAACTAGATGACCCTTTAGGTCCCTTCCAATCCACACCATTCTATGATTCTATGATCTTGCACTAGATTAGGTTGCTCACCTCCTTATCAAACTTGGGCTTTAATGTCTCCAGGTATGAGGCCTCTACAACCTCACTGGGCATCCTTTCTCAGCATTTACTTAAGAATTAACACCAGCATTTACTTAGGAATCTTTAAGGATCTTTAAGGTCACTTCCAACCCAAACCATTCTATGATTCGATGACATATCCTGACTCCTGTCACCCATACTCCCTCTCCTTGTAGCTGGATACTCCCTGCAGCTGGACACAGAGCAAACCCAAAGAGGCAGGATGGAGCCATCCCTCCCCAGGAAGGGACATGGATTTTGGGGAGAAGCTCATCATGATGATTTAGAGCCATTTTGGAGGGGATGTGTAGCCAGCTTGGATTGCACATAAATTGGAGCTCAGTCAGCTTCCAGTACTGGAATTTAGCCTTTTGTTTTCCAAGGAAGATGCAAGCAATTTGTCTTTAGGATGCTATAAAGGCACCTACCAGAATATCATATAGTCTGCAAATGCTGCAGAGAATCTCTTAAAAACTTAATTGCCTGTGTCACCAAATGAGAAGAGAGTAGTCCCTTGAAAGATCCTGTGTTTTGAAAACACACAGTCAGTTCTAAGTATTTTCAGATGCTACATGCTTCTTTACTCCTGCTGACAGTAAGAGTAATTGCTGAGCACAGAATAAAGGGGATTGTCTGAAATGTTTCAGTGCTATTTTCTTGTTCTGTGTTTTTCTTCACAATGCAGGAAGACAACAGCATTCTTGGTCTGTGACCAAACAAAAGGAGAGGTTTTCTCCTCCTTCCAAGAGGCAGGCAGGACATAGAGATCTCAATAACAAAGTGAATCTCAGTTTGAAAACAGTCCGCTCCCATCCGTGTTCTCTTTGCCCCTTTCCTTGCCAGATGTTTGCAGCTCTCAGATGTTTTAATGATCATTAAAAGACAGGTAGACAAAACTCCAGCTGAGTTTTGGTGTCAACACAGGGCAGGAGGAGACAAGATTCCCAGAGATACCATGGCTATGTGGTGATTGCACGACATCTGGACCCAGTAAGTCAGGGCCCAGCCCGTGATTGAAAGGACCATTTATGGAGCCCTGGGATGAATGATGTGACTGAAGCCCCAGAGCAGTGTCAGAGGTCCCGTTGGCATCAGAACACACTGCCTTTCTAATGGCAAAAAAAAAACATTTAAAACCCCAGTGTCTGTTACTCAAACATTATGAAAAACAGGCTCCACCAAGCATGGCTTTCATAGAAGAGAGGTCCTTGTGCTGAGAAACTGTCACTGGAGCCAAGGGAGTTATGGCTGAGTGATACCTTCCAGTTGTGGCTCCTCATGTGTGGTGGATTCAGCCTTAGCTCCTGCTACAAGTCTGCTGCCTGTGAGGATGATAGCTGGGAGTGTTTCCTCTCATCATTTGCTAATTTCATTGACTCACCAGTATCTCTATTCATTCTGGAGAGCATCAAGCATTTCACTTACCCATCGCTTCTGTTTTCTTTAGGCCATAATGCTTATATACACAATTCTTTCACCTCAACAGGCCAGAGTTAAGGTAGGTGTCCACTGTCATCGTGCTTGTCCATCAAGGACTTGTTTCGCTCTCTGTATGGTCCTGTGTGGTCCTTAACATGACACACATCCAGCCTGGCCTCAAACACCTCCAGGGACTGAGGGGGCATCCACAACCTCTCTGGACAACCTCTTCCAGTGTCTCACCACTCTCACTGTAAGGAATTTTTTTCTTATATCTGGTGTCTATCTCCCCTCCTCCAATTTGCATCTGTTACTCTTAGTCCTACCATCACATTTCCTATTCACAAGTCCTACCCCAGCCTTTCTGTAGCCCCCTTCAGTTATTGATAAGTCACTATGAACCTTCTCTTCTCCAGACTGAACAACCCCAAAACCTTCAGTCTGTCCTCAGAAGGGAGGTGCTCATTGTGCAATTGTATTTTCTGGTTTAGTATCCTCTCACCATCATAACATGGTGCAATGCCTCAAACCTCAAAGGAGGCAAAGCCTTATGCTGCCCATACTGTTAACAAGCTTCCTTCCTGAAAGAGGAGAAAAATGGGTAAATTTTTTTTTTTCTTAGTGGGCAAGTAGATATGCAAAGCACAGTGGATGTCTCAGACTTCAAGAGACAAGGGAACATTCCTTGTCTGTCCTGAGATGAAATGGACTGGGCTTTGCTCCAGCAAATGGGAGCAATTAATTAATCATTGAACATGAACTTAAATGAGCTAATATTGGGTGCTTTAGTTCTGATGTATGTGCTGAATGAAGTAATCGTTCAGGGCATAAAAGTAATGGCTTTGGGAAAATGTTCTGAAATGTGGTGTCTGAGGGATGTGGGGCTGAAGCAGCAGCAGGACTTGGGCTCCTGTTCTGGAGTAGGACCAGGACCAAGGCACACGAGGCTGTGCTGAGTTTCCTCTGAGCACAGGAAGGGTCAGTGCTGCTTAAGTCCTGTCTGAAAAGCACTTTCACACTCCCTGCCTGCTCTGGCCCCTGACCTTGATGTCTTTTATTTTGAAGACATCTCTGCTTTGTGCTTTACACACCAGGGTGAGTCATTCTTTACGGTGAGGGTGGTGAGACACTGGAAGAGAGGTTGTGGATGCTCCCTCCATCCCTGGAGGTACTTAAGGCCAGGCTGGATGAGGCATTGAGCAACCTGGTGTAGTGGGAGGTGCCTTTGCCCATGGCTGGGGGTTGGAACTAGATGATCTTTAAGGTCTCTTCCAGCCCAAGCCATTCCATGAATGTATGATCCTAAAAGAAACTAAAAATTGCTAAGATTTTTTAATCTGGCTTTGCTGTTGCCTGCTACAGCTGCAACACAAACCTTGGGTTTCATCCTGATGACAGCTACTCTCTATCTCCTCACAGTTGGAGCAGAAGCATTTTAGGAAAGCTTGGACTTCAAGGGGAGGCATCAGTGTTCTAAAGTGTCCACAAAGCATCATCGTCCCCAAATTGGGGTGAGGAGTTAAAATCACTGTAAATCTCTTGTAAATTTCAGAAAAGCTGAAACAGAAGGGTTTCTTTGGTTTGTGGAAGTCTAGAACCCATACTATCTAATAAATTGTTATTATAGTTCTAGCCTCTGGAAGAGGTTGCCCAGAGAGGTTGGATGCCCCCTCTCTCCCTGGAGGTGTTTAAGGCCAAGCTGTAGGAGGCACTAAGGCACCACTGGTGTAGTGGGAGGTGTTTCTGCCCATGGCAGGGGGGTTGGAACTAGATGATTTTTAAGGTCCCTTCCATCCCAAACCATTCTATCATCCCCCCAAACACAACTGCACCTTTAAGCAGGAGTTGACAATTGATATTTTATCATTGAGAAACAATTTTTTTTCCATGGCTTTTGTACCCACCTGGAGTGAACAAACTATTACAAGTTTCATCCAATTATGTTAAGTGTGGTTGGACATACTGTGCTGAACACAATCTCTTTTCAGAGGGAGAGAAGGGCAGTCGGTTATCAGCTCGAGGCACCATCATTCATTAAGACATCATTTGCCTCTCACCAGCAGAGCCAAAGCAGTAAATCTATAGCATGTTATAATAAGGTGTGCTAATGAAAGATAGGCAGAATGGGATTAACAAAAGGGTCCTCTCCACATTATACCTTTCTCTCACTATTTTGCTCAGTCTCTGGCTTTTATGATCTCCTGAGGGAACATTTCAAAGGGGTGCGTGGAAGTGAGGCCCACAAATCCAATTAATTGCTGATGTGGTTTGTGCCTGGAATCACCATGCACCACTTAAAAAAACCCTGCCTGAGTGCAGCAGACTATAAAAAGGAAAATATTGGGCATGCAGGGCTGTAAATAAGCCTCTCATCCATCCCTGCCTCTTGTTCTTGCCCTGGGCTAGGAAAGTCTCTAACCATTAAGTTCAACACCTTTGCTCTCAGACCACCCCTGCCTTTCTGAACCATTTCAGTCAGGATCTTATGTTGGAATTACTTGGCTGATGTTCCAGGGGGGGGAGAGGCAGAGAGAGCCCTCTTGCTCCCTGAGGTCACAGCTCCTTGGCCTCAGGCAGACAGGACTCACTGGCAGCTTACAGAGCAAGGGCTAGGAAGCCAAAGCAGATGTCCTCTATTATAGAATCATGAAATGATTTGACATAGAAATGAACTTAAATATCCTCTAGTTCCAACCCCCCTGCCCCAGGCAGGGATACCTCTCACCAGCCCAGTTTGCTCCAGACCCCATCAAGTCTGGCCTTGAACCCCTTCAGGGATGGGGCACCCACAACTTCTCTGGGCAATTATTCTCCATTCTTTCCTCTCTCCAGCCCAGTGTTGTTCATTGTGAGTATGTCTGGAAGGGAAAGCCACAGTTTAAGGTCACTACTATCTCCTTTGTCTCACTGAGGTGTAAACAGTACTCAACTAAGCAACTTCATGACATGTTACTTCTTGGACTAGTCTTCTAGGTGAATGTGACTTACATTTTACCTGCAAAGCAGATCCCTCATGACCTTCATAACTGGGGAGAGTGTGAAAGGCTCAAAGGTTTTCTAACCATAAAGAGAAGAAGCCTCAGATTCTGCCAATTGTGCAGTTACTATACAAGTACAGAACATTGCAGGGGGGGAGAGAAGCACATCCCCCTCTGACAGAAGAAACTGTCTTGCTGTCTTGCTGTCCATCTGCACTCATATGTGCCACATGGACACTAGTGAAACCAGCTCCTCCCCAGCTCAGCAGCAGCCAGGGAAGTGTGAAGCACTACACACTTAGTGTACTGACAGGGAAAAAACTGTGTAAGAATGTCCTTAAACAGACATTGTAATAACATTATACTTAAAATCATAGAATCATAGAATGTAGGAGTCTCAGGTGCATTTATCCAACATTAGAAGGACATTGAGCTGTTGTAGTGGTTCCAGAGGAGGGCCATGGAGATGATGAGAGGGCTGGAGCAGCTCCCTTCTGAGGACAGGCTGAAGGAGTTGGGGTTGTTGAGCCTGGAAAAGGGAAAGATCAGGGTAGACCTTATAGGAGCTTCTCAGTGCCTGAAGGGGGCTGGAGTAGGAGCTTTTAAGAGGGTCCAGGATGGCAGGACTAGGAGTAATGGATGCAAATTGCAAGATTAAGGGGAGATTTAGGCTAGAGATAAGAAAGAAGTTCTTTCCTGTGAGGAAGAGGTTTCCCAGAGAGGTGGTGAATGCTCCCTCCCTGGAGGTGTTTAAGGCCAGGCTGGTTGAGGCATAGAGCAATGTGGTGTAGTGGGAGGTGTCCCTGCCCATGACAGGGGGTTTGGAACTAGAGGATCCTTAATGTCCCTTCAAACCCAAACCATTCTATGATTCTATTATATTTACAACTTTTCCAAATTATTAGTAGTTCAGGTTTCTTCCTTGCCTTGTGTATGCACAGTGCATTAACCGTGCACATTAAATTTAGCCTGTTACTTGCAATTTCTTCTTCCTGGAGAGGAGCCACTACCTGTGGCACAGGGATCCCAAAATATAGCTGAGAGTCAGCTAGTCCAATAATTCACCACCACAATGCTACACAATATGACCCAGGAGAGAAGGAACCAGGCACCTGAATGCAGGAGGGAATCTTATTTTATCTGTCTTCTGTAACTGTTACGGCTTTTATCCAGTTATCTGACTTTTTACCACCTATAATGTGTTTTTCTTCCCAGTATGCCTGGAGGAAGCACTTCATCCAGTTGTCTGAAAGGGGATTGCTGTGGAGGTAGAATCATAGAATGCCAGAATGGTTTGGGTTGGAAAGGACCTTAAAGATCATCTAGTTTCAACCCCCCTGCCATGGGCAGGGACACCTCCCACTACACCAGGTTGCTCAATGCCTCATCCAGCCTGGCCTTAAACACCTCCAGGGATTGAGGGGCATCCACAGCCTCTCAGGGTAATCTCTTCCAGTGTCTCACCACCCTCACAGGAAAGAACTTCTTTCTTACATCCAACCTCAATCTCCCTTCTTCCAATTTGCATCCATTCCTCCTAGTCCTGCCATCCTGGACCTTAATAAAAAGACCTACCCCAGCCTTTCTTCAGGTACTGAGAAGCCACTTTGAGGTCCCCCTGAACCTTGTCTTCTCCAGGCTGAACAACCCCAACTCCTTCATCTTGTCCTCAGAAGGGAGGTGCTCCAGCCCTCGCATCATATTCATGTCCCTCTTCTGGACCTGCTCCAACAGCTCAATGTCCTTCTCAATGGATGTGGTGACATGCCTAAGATCACCTCCGGCCCCTGTTGGAGAAATAAGAGAAATTTAGGGCATTCCCAGCAGGGATTGGGTATTACAACAAAGGATCTGGATATAACTCAAGGGGAAGGATTTCATGGTGGAAAAAGGGCCAACTGGGAGTCCCTCCCTGCCCCTGAAACCAGTGAGAACTGCAGGTTGGCAGAAGACATCTTCTATTTACCCTTCCCAGGGCAGAAGGGCAGCTTATCTCTTAAGGCTTAGCATGGCCACAGCTGGACTAGATCTGTGGCTGATTCCTTCATTTAGCTTTGAATTCCCATCCTCACATTGGTCTCAGTCCAGCCCTGAAAAAATGAATTGTCTTTTTTTTGTTCTCAGAAATACCATTTTCCAAGGATTTTTTCCATTTCTAGGTCGGACTGTTGTGGTCTGTGGCTCTGTTGTGGTCTGTTGGTGAATGAGGGAGATGACCCAGAATGGTGGCAGAGTGACATGGCCAGAGCACTGCCACCAGTATAGAAACAACCACAAGCTTTAAGGGTGTTCCCCAGAGTTTTTCATCAGAGCGTCCAGCACAGAGCCACAAAGATGATGAAGGGATTGGAACATCTCCCTTACAAGGAACGGCTGAGGGAGCTGGGTCTCTTGAGCTTGGAAGAGACTGAGGAGTCACCTCACTCATGTCTATACGAATGTAGAAATACGGAAAGGGTGAGTGTCAGGAGGATGGAGCCAGGCTCTTCTCAATGACCTCCACTGATAGGACAAGGGGCAATGGGTGCAAGCTGGAACACAGAAATATGAGAAAAAACTTTTTAAGGGTGTAGGTGAGAGAACAGTGGCACAGGCTGCCCAGAGGGGATGTGGGGTCTCTGGAGACATTCAGACCCCACCTGGACACCTTCCTGTGTGACCTGATCTGGGTGTTCCTGCTCTGGAAGGGGGATGGGACTAGATGATCTCTTGAGATCCCTTCTAATTCCTGACATTCTGTGATTGGGCTGATGAGATTCAACACTTAGACAGGATCCATGTACCCAGGTAGGTGCCTAAGTACATGTTCCCATGCAGAAACTATTCTAGAAAACCTCTTGAGCCAAAAGTACAAGACCTGATCTTGCTTCAAACACTGTTAGAAGAGAGTCTCTTTAACCAAAGTTTCCCTTGCTGTTTTCAAGCACTCCAGTAAACCTGGCTGCCCTCTCTGGCCTGGAGATGACTTCATTTCACTACATTGCTCAGCCTGGGCTCTTAGTGCCTCAAAAGCAATGATTTTTGCTGCATTTGGAAAATGTGTATCATCACTGTTGCCTTTTTTCCACTGCAGAGTAATTAATCAATATTTCTCATGGAGGGCAGTCAATTCTCATTACACTGGGCTTTCACAAAGTTGGTTTGTTGTTTTGTTTTGTTTTGCTTTTTTTTTCCACAGAAGAGAGGTGGAAGAGAGACTTTCTGCTCAGGCTGATGTCTGTTTCACACTCTTTGGACTGTGAGAGTGTGAAGACAAATTTCACATTGCAGGAGGCAGCCACAGTTGCAGAACTCTGCTTGTGCAAAATGATTGAAGGTTTTTCCTGCTAACTTTTCTGTGCAGCTCTGGACCATTTGCTGTGTGCCTGCACGACATACAGGGCCCTGGGCTTGACAGAGGTCACAAGCCACCAGCCTTTAGCAAATGCAAGATGGTGACCCTCTGCCAGCTGCAGGAATTAGAGTGGCAACTTTCTCCTGGTGTGAAATGGCTGGGGATCACTGTCCCAGCAGTTCCTCCATCTCTGGTGCACTGGCATGGGTCAAGTCTGCCCACTGAGAAACCTGATCTAGTGGGAGGTGTCCCTGCCCATGGCAGGGGGGCTGGAACTACATGATCTTTAAGGTCCCTTCCAACCCAAACCATTCTATGATTCTGTGATTATCTGATGGCCTGAGGGTAAAGAAGGTCTGTGCTGCTCATTGTGCAACAGCAGCATCTAAGAACCAAATGCTGAGCAGCACCAACAAAACTGTATTTAGGGTCTGCAGAGAAAGACCTGGGAGTCCTGGTGGACATGCTGCCCATGAGCTAGCAATGTGCCCTTGTGGCCACGAGGCCACTGGTTTTTGAGGTGCATTAAAATATGTGTGGCTAGCAGGTCAAAGGAGGTCATTCTCCCCCTCTGTGCTGTTCTGGGAAGGCCACATCTAGAGTTCTATGTCCAGTTATGTGCTTCCCAATTCAAGGACTCATTGCTGCTGGAGAGAGCGTAGTGGAGGCTACAATGGTGCTGACAGGACTGGAGGACCTCTGAGATGAAGGCTGTGAGACCTGGGGCTGTTTAGCCTGAAGGGGAGCAGACTGGAACGGCATCTCATCAATGTTTGTCAGTATCTGAAGGGTAGGTGGCAAGAGGATGAAACCAGGCTCTTTTCAGTGAGAGGACAAGGGTATTGGGTACAAACTGGAACATGGAAAACACATGAGGAAAGCATCTTAGCTGTGAGGGTGGCAGAGCTGCCCAGAGAGGTGCTAGAGTCTGTCTCTGGAGACATTCCCAACCCACCTGGACTCATTCCTGTGTGACCTGCTCTGGGTGGCCCTGCTCTGGCAGGGAGTGAGAATGAATGGTTTCCAGAGGGGCCCTTCCAACCCCCACCCTTCTCTGATTCTGTGATTGGAGTCTTCCATTAGACGCATGAGTTCCTTCCTGACTCCGTGTATTTTACTGCACAATACAGTCCTGGAAGTCATTATTATTACAAAGAATCACTAATTCAATAATGCTGCAATCCTGCCTAAATAACATCCATACAATATTAATGCATTTCCTCCATCATATTCATTGCAGAACACAAAAGCTGTTAACAGAACACAAGTCTAAAGGCAGGGACAGCGTTAACATGAGAGTCACTGCTGCCCATGCATTGCTAGAACCTGATTGAAGCTCTGGAAATTATGACTGCATGGCACATTTTTGGATGCAATTCACCAATATAAAGGAAAAAAAAAAAGCAGCTGAAAGTTAAAACTTCAAATAGAAGTAGGAAAGCTGCTTGGCATTCCACGATAACATGGCAATTTATTATCCCACTTCAATTGTTTGCGTTTATGCCTCTGTTTCGCAAGTCTGTTCGTTATCATTCTGCAATTAACAGAGACTATTTTTTTTGTTGCCAGATTATTTTTATGAAATTCTCATTTAATTAGCAATACAGCTTTGTCTCAAATGGCAGCTTTAAAAATATCCTTCTACCCATCAAGCAGCCAAATGGTCTTTCGCAGATAGTTGCAGAATTGTAAAACCTTCATTTGTCTGCTAATTATCCCCTCAGATGATGGGAATGTGAACACCTGACAGTCAGGGACTATTCACAGGACGCTTTCATTTCAGATGGTGTGGAAAAATACAAATTTCATTGATTAAAACCTTTATTATGCACTTTTTTTAAAGAATGGAATTGTTCAGGCAATTCTCAGATTCCACACACTGCACGATGATTACTTTGAGGTAACGTTCCATCAATTCCTGGAGCACCTCCCTTCTGAGGACAGGCTGAAGGAGTTGGAGCTGTTCAGCCTGGAGAAGAGAAGACTCATGGGGGACCTCAGTGTAGCTTTGCAATACCTGAAGGGGGTAGGACTTTTTAATAGGGTCCAGGATGCAAATTGGAAGAGGGGAGATTTAGGCTTGGAGAGAAGAAGAAGTTCTTTCCTGTGAAGGCGGTGGACCAGGTTGCCCAGAGAGTCTGTGGATGCCACCTCTATCCCTGGAGGTGTTTAAGGCCAGGCTGGATGAGGCATTGAGCAACCTGATATAGTGGGAGGTGTCCCTGATTATGGCAGGGGGTTTGGATCTAGATGATCATTAAGTTCCCTTCCAATCCAAATCATTCTACAATTCTATGATTCACTGGATGCTTTCAATCCAGATGGTTTGGAAAAATACAAATTTCACTGATTAAAACCTCCTCATGGGCCTTTTTTAAAGTAAAGAATGGGACTTATCAGGCAATTTTCAGATTCCATACAATAGATGGCGAATTGAAGTAATGGATGACAAATAATAGAAAACAGGTGTGATAGGAGACATCAGGTTTCCTATAGGCACGGATAAAATTAGGAGGAAATATGTTTATAGGACAATAAAGAAAGCATATAAATAAATTGAAAAATTTTTAAAAATCAAGATTCTGTGAATGGGCCCTCCTGTGATGCAGTGGAGCCCATTATGGTATGTAAAAATGAGTATAGAAATGAGCTTAAAATGCATTTTTGCCATGTATTCATTTTGGTAAATAAAGGAGTTTTATTTCTGTCCACTGAACTGCTTTGTGAGGAAATGTGGCAGCTTTCTTGATCTCTGCCATTCAGTTCCCCCCTTGCACCATGCTTTGTAGGATGTTGCTCCTCTCCTGCTCCTGGGATGTCACCATCCCATGGACCTCACTGCTCAGGCAGCACCAAGGGAACTACTATTACCTTGATAGTGAGAGAAATCATGTTCTCATAGCACAACATTGCAGGGGAAAATTGCAATTTGGAGAAGAGCGGAATTGTGGTATGTGTCAGTAGGAGATAATGAGACTTCTGCCCATGCCACAAGTGGTGTTTGGTTGCTGTTAGTATTACACACCATCTTGAGGAGGCAGGGAAGTTGCAAGTAAATGGTCTTTGAGGTCTTTTCCAACCCAATCCATTCTATGATTATATAACTTGTAATCATGGAATCATAGAATAGCTTGGGTTGGAAGGGACCTTAAAGACCATCTAGTTCCAACCTCCCACCATGGGCAGGGACACCTCCCACTACACCAGGTTGCTCAGTGCCTCATTCAGCCTGGCCTTAAACACTACCAGGGACTGAGGGGGCATCCACAACCTCTCTGGGCAACCTCTTCCAGTGTCTCACCACCCTCACAGGAAAGAACTTCTTTCTTATCTCCAACCTGAATCTCCCTTCTTCAGATTTTCATCTGTCCTGCCATCACATATCCTATTAAAAAGTCCTACCCCAGCTTTTCTGTAGACCCCCTTCAGGTATTGCGAAGCTACTCTGAGGTCCCCCTGAGCCTTCTTTTCTCCAGGCTGAACAACCCCAACTCCTTCAGCCTGTCCTCAGAAGTGAAGTGCTCCAGCCCTCTCATTATCTCGTGACCTCCTCTGGACCCATTCCAACAGCTCAATGTCCTTCTTATGTTGAGGGCTCCAGAACTGGACACAGTAACTCCAGTTGGGGTCTCACCAGAGCCCAGTAGAGGGGCAAAATCACCTCCCTTGCCCTGCTGGCCACACTTCCCTTGATGTAGCGCAGGACTGGGTTGGCTTCTGTCTGCAAGTGCACACTGCTCACTCTTGTTGAGTTTTTCATCCACTGAAAACCCCAGATCCTTCTCTTTGGGGCTTCACTAGAGCCACTTTCTTCCCAGCCTGTATCTGTCCCAATCCAGGTGCTTCCAAGTCAGAGTTTGGGGGGGGGGTAAGGCAGGAATGCTTCCTACATCCCAGGCCTTAAAAGGGAGGAGTAAAATGGTCCTGCTGATGCCATGAGATGTGGGATGTGTTCCTAGGAGAGTCACTTTGGATTCCCCCAACTGCAGTTGTGTGTTGTTCTGAATCTCTAGCAGTGCACTTTTAGTGCAGCAACTGGAGAGTGTGTCTGACAGTGCCTCCAGTGACCTTTTCAACAGAGTCCAAGTGCTGTGGAGCTGGTGTTTGGAGAGGAATTCAAATCACATTTACTCAGGCAGAAAGAACTGGCCTGAGGATAGCCCTACCACTTGCTGTGTGTTCCTCCTTGTCATTCTCATGGAAATTACAATTCTTTATGCATGATGCTTCTTCCTCTGCCGACACAAATGTGTCCCTTGACATGAGAGAAGCAGTCACCACGCTTTCCACAGAAGGTTTCTGGTGGCCTGGCAATGACAATGTGGCTTCAGGCAAAGAAGTTTGCAGGTAGTGGCAGTAGAAGTCAGAGAACCAAGGTGCGAACTTGAACGCAAGCTGTCGAGTGGTCCTGAGGTGGGCATGAGCACTGGCACACCAAATTACCTGCTGCATATCAAGCACCCACCTTTGTGTTGAAAGATGCAGCTCATTGCCATGGGATGCTAGGAGCAGGAAATTTTATCAGCCAGAAGAGAGAGATGTGCAGGGGGGATAAATACATTCAGGGCTTTGCAAGGTGAGAGCTACCAAGGAGCATCATCTCCATGTCTAGCACTGATGGCCCAAGGTGAGGTCTCTGCTTTTCTAGGGGCAAAGTGCATGTGTTTAGGGGTGGGTGGAATATTGCTTTTCTTCAAGTGTTTTTCCTGGCATATGGTGATTATTTCATGCGTGTTTGTGTGAGATGCTTTAAAATGTAATTCCTTTGATTAATTTGGTGTCTGTGTTTTCAGTGTTGTTTTCGCTCCAATTTATGACAAAATTGAACAAAGTGGGTAACAAAATATAGCCCTGTCAGGCTCCTGTCCTCATGGATATAAAGAAAAATGTGGATCTGTCAGGCACACAAATGTGCCAAACCCCAAGGAAAATTATTACATTCTGCTTGACATTTACTTTAATTTTACTAAATTCTGCAATACCATTATAAATAATAATAATAAAAAGCGGCATAGAAATATTGTTTAGTGTATTTATTTTCATTTGCTAGCTGTGTGATTTATGGCTTTGTTTTATTTTATTTTTTCCCCCATCAGGAGAGAGACCAAGCTCTTTGAGCCCCAGTGCTGCCATGAAAGAGATGACTGATATAGGATCATAGAATCATAGAATTATTTGGGTTGGAAGGGACCTTAAAGATCCAACCCCCTCTTCCACTTCGCATCATCCAAGTAGAATTGCCCTCCTCATAAAAATAGGGGTAAGTAGTTGGGGATGTCTCTGGTTCTAGAAGCTCTGCAAATGTGTTGGTGAACTCTTATAAAGGACTCTCTGAGGGACAGGAAGTTGGGGCAGATCCAAGAAGGATCAGACTCAGTGATCTGAAAGATCCCTGGCTGGAGCACTTCCCTTCTGAGGACAGGCTGAAGGAGTTGGGGTTATTCAGCCTGGAGAAGAGAAGGCTCATGGGGGAACTCACAGGACCTTCTCAATAGCTGAAGGGGGCTACAGAAAGGCTGGGATAGGACTTTTTAATAGAGCACAGTATGGCAGGACTAGGAGGAATGGATGCAAATTGGATGAGGGAAGATTTAGTCTGGAGATAAGAAAGAAGTTTGTTCCTGTGAGGGTGGTGAGACACTGGAAGAGGTTGCCCAGAGAGGTTGTGGATGCCCCCTCAATTCCTGGAGGGGTTTAAGGCCAGGCTGGATGAGGCACTGAGCAACCTGGGCAAGTGGGAGTTGTCCCTGCCCATGGCAGGGGGGTTGGAACTAGATGATCTTTAAGGTCCCTTCCAACCCAAACCATTCTATAATTCTATCCAAGAAGGCCCAGATACCCAAGGATAGCCATCTCCCATCCTTGAAGCTTCTATGAAGAAGCCACACAGCACACAGTTTTTAATCTGGAGACAGTCCTTGAGTCTTGCTTATTGGTGGAGATCTAAAGGCCACCAGGGCTGCTTCTCCCAACTCACCTAATTGCTTCTGAAAATCCCTTGTTCTCCTCCCTGCCAGCCCTCAAAGTAGAGTCCCACGCCAAAGGAAATGGGAGAAGAAAACTGCTTCAAGGCATCAAGGTGACTTTTCCTCTGACAGATGGAGACAAAGAAAAGTGTGTGAAAATAATTGATGGGATGTAGTGAATGGAGCTGGCATCATTTACATACCAAACTGACAGCATGTGCCATTCACAGGCCCTTTCCAGCATAAACAATGCTTTAAAGTGACACAAAAAAGCCCTATTTATCTTGGAAGTTAAAAAGGCCTCCAACTGAGTGGACAGCCAGCTTCTGGACTCCCCAAGAAAATGTTTATACTTTAGATAAGGATACATAACCTGGCTGATACAGACATTGGCTCTGTAGGCAGGGAATTGCAGTGCTCCAGGGATTTCCAGCCTATTTTCATGTTTCCTGTCCTCACATCAAGGGTTGATGCATTGCCTGAGGGGCAGAGACAGCCCTCAGACAGACCAGAAACCTCCAAAGGCTGTCAGTGGTGGGTGTCTGCCACCTTCTCCTCCAACATCCCCATTGCCTCCAATTTCTTTGTTAGCATGGGTTTGGACAAGAGTGAGTCAAGAAGTGCTCTGTGAGTTGGGATATGCAGGAGGTAGATTCCCATGAACAGATGGAGCTGGTCACCTCTGCAGTTAAGTGGGGTTGCAAGAAGAACCAGCCCCTTATGGCTCCCACCCACCTGGTGTTTGATAGAGGGGGTACAAGGTGGCAACACCACACAACAATTTGTCATAGTGTTGGATCTCCAATTTCTAGGTGAGCCCTGATATCCTCGGATCACTGAGCTGGTGGGAAAATGCCTTGCTGAGGAGCAAGATGCTTCCAGAAGAGATGAGTTTCCCAATTACTGAAAGGTTTTGGTGAGTTCGAAACTTTCTTATGCCTGATAATCACAGAATCACAGAATATCAGGGATTGGAAGGGACCTCAAGAGATCAGCTAGGTCCAGTTCCCCCCTCTTGAGTGGGAACACCCAGACCAGGTCACACAGGAAGGCATCCAAGCAAGTTTTGAATGTCTCCAGAAAAGGAGACCCCCACACCCTCTCTGGGCAGCCTGTGCTGCTGTTCTCTCCCCCTCACCAAGTTTTTTCTTATATTTCTGGGGAACCTCCTGTGTTCCAGCTTGCACTCATTGCCCCTTGTCCTATCATTACAGGTCAGTGAGAAGATCCTGGCTCCATCCTCCTGACACTCACCCTTTCCATGTTGATAAACATGAATGATGTCACCCCTCAGACTCCTCCAAGCTGAAGAGAATTCAGATAGCTTTGGAACTGGATGCATGGAATTATTTGAACTATGATTAAGAAGAGAAAACCCTTATGCTTTATGCACTAAGAGCTAAGCTCAGAGAGTGATCAAGGACTAGAAGGTGAGGGATGGCTGCTGTCAGGAGCTAAACCCTGCTGATGTGAAGTGTGGGCTCTTGTCACCACAAACAAGAAAGAAAGAGCTCTCCTGGGCTCTCCAGGAACATATATTGCTGCAAAGGCCACGCCAGTTCGATGACCAGCCATTGGAGCATTTGAGTGAGTAGAGCTACTCCCTCACACAAACACCATCCTTTTTATAGAATCATAGAATGGTTTGGGTTGGAAGGGACCTTAAAGATCATCTAGTTCTAACCCCCCTGTCATGGGCAGGGACACCTCCCACTACACCAGGTTGCTCAATGCCTCATCCAGCCTGGCCTTAAACACCTCCAGGGATTGAGGGGGCATCCACAGGCTCTCTGGGCAACTTCTTCCAGTGTCTCACCACCCTTATAGGAAGGAACTTCCTTCTTATCTCCAGCTTAAATCTCCCCTCTTCCAATTTGCATCCATTACTCCTAGTCCCGCCATCACATATCTATTCAAAAAGTCCTACCCCAGCCTTTCTGTAGCCCTCTTCAGGTATTGAGAAGTCACTTTGAGGTCCCCTCTGAGCCCCCTCTTCTCCTGCACACACACCAGTTTGATGCATTAAGGACTGCAGTTTGCCAGTCATGACACAGGGCAGCTGCAGCCCAAACTCATGCCCACAGGGACACAATCCCATCACATTTTCTATTGTGCCCAACTGTTTGGCCTCTCCTGCAGAACTGATGATACTTTTCAACACTGAGAGTTGGATCTACTGGCACCAGAAATCTACTGGCAAAAGCCTCTGACTCCCAGTGGGACTTGGAGATAGCAAAAGACATGGGGAAGGAGTGAATGCTCAGGGAAGAATGACCCCAGATTAAAGGAGAGAGAGAACAAAGCCATCAAGCTTTTCGAAGTGAAACAAAATCTTTGGATGTTGTTTGTCAGCTTTTATCAGCAAATTCAGTTTTATCCATAGGGGGACAAGAAGAAATCCTACAGGAACCTTTAGCACCATGGAAAAAAATAATGTTAAATTAAGCTTACGAAAATATTTCTCATTCTGAAAATCTTGGCTGGCGACAAATGGCTTGTGCCAAGATATAAATCAAGCATTGGGTTTCTTTTAATGCTCAGCATCCCCTGATTTATGATGCCATCACAAACCCTCGATTGATTTCTGACTCAGCGATCCATCTTCCTCTATAGGTAGCTGCCCATTATAACGCCCTTTTCTGAGCAGGCACCAGGTTTTGCTTCCCAGAAGGGCTTTGTAATGGAGAGGCTTGAGAGGAAAGCCTGAGAGGCTGAGAGGGGCATGGAATGATGGGAAACAAAGGACCATGAAGATGATCAAAGGGCTGGAGCAACTCCCTTGTCAGGACAGGCTGAAGGATTTGGGGTAGTTCAGCCTGGAAAAGAGAAGGCTCATGGGGGGACCTCATGGTAGCTTCTCAGTACCTGAAGGGGGCTACAGAAAGGCTGGGGTAGGACTTTTTAATAGAGTACAGTATGGCAGGACTAGGAGGAATGGATGCAAATTGGAAGAGGGGAGATTTATGCTGGAGATGAGAAAAAAATTCTTTCCTGTGAAGGTGGTGAGACACTGGAACAAGCTGCCCAGAGAGGTTGTGGATGCCACCTCAATCCCTGGAGGTGTTTAAGGCCAGGCTGGATGAGGCATTGAGCAACCTGATATAGTGGGAGTTGTCCCTGCCCATGGCAGGAGGGATGGAACTAGATGATCTTTAAGGTCCCTTCCAACCCAAACCATTCTATGATTCTATAATTATATAATTGGATGTGTGCTTGTATACAGGGTACCCTGAGACTGTGTATTCTTGGCTGAAGTGACCAGAACATTCCCTAGTTACCTGTTGACAGTTCTGGGAGACCAGGAAAGGCTGAGGACTTACCATATCAGTGGGAACTGAGGAGAACTGATCACTGCCAGCACTGCTGGGATGGGGGCAGAGAGAACCCCAAGAAACCAACCAAACCCATATCTACCCCAGCACAGAATGAGCTCAGGGGCTGCCACTGAGCTTTGCCAGTGCAGGCTGTGCATCCACACTGATAATCTTGAAAGTTGTTTGCTTCTTTCATGAAGAAAGGAACCATTTTCAGCTTCATGAGGAAGAGCTGAGCAGAGGACATGGCAAGAGCTTTGCATTTAAAGCTGGAGAAAGCTCTTGCTCTGGGTCCCCTGCGAGGCTGAGTGTTTCCCCCATCACTTTGACTTTAACTCAGTCCAGATTTGCTGAGGAATCTGCAAACCTCAGGAAAGTTCTTTGGCAAAGCTGATGTGCCTGGTTTCAGGTTTCATGTGAAAAAAAACACCCAGGCCCCTAACCTTTGTGGTTCTTGTTTCAGCTGAGTTGAAGTAATGATCAATTTGTACATGCCCATTTGACAAGCATAGAATTGTGCTGCTTCATTGGAAGAACATCATCTTCAGTGCAGAACATCACCCACAAGGCCATCACGGGAGTGGACCCAGTGTGTGACACATCTGTGTGACATATCTCAGTTCAGCAGGTCCACATCAGACCACGAAAGGAAAAAAATCCAACAACCTTTTTATCCAAGAAAGTGTAAAAAGAGGTTTTCCCAATCTCCCCATGGGAAGACCTGGCTAAAAAGAATAGCAAAATGTTTGTGGTGAAGATGAGGTCTCCAACATGCTCTGGCAGAGACCTTCTTGGTCACTTTCTGGATGATGCTGGATTTAGCAGAAGCTGGTGGGGACATTCAGCAGCTTTCTCTGGCATCTCTGAGGTAAAATCAGGACCACTAAAACATCCAAAATGGGTTTGCAAAGAGGTTCTGAAGAGGAGGTTTTGTAGCACACTGATTGCAGTTCCAGGGAAAAGGTCTCCAGCAAACTTCTCACCTGCTGGGTCTGCAGGGCAAGATGCTCTTGCTCCATTAGCTGGAAGTTTCCCATCTCAGTGCAGGATGGGCAGAGCTGGCCAGAGCAGGTCATGTAAGAGTCCCACAGGAGCTGGTGGGGTCTCTGTTCACAGCACAGGTTTCTGATCCCTTAGTACTCTCCAGGGATGTCACAGAATATCAAGGATTGGAAGGGACCTCAAGAGATCATCTAGTCCCACCCCCCTGCCGGAGCAGGAACATCTTGACCAAGTCACACAGGAAGGCATCCCAATGAGTTTTGAATGTCTCCAGAGAAGGAAACCCCACACTCTCTCTGGGCAGTCTGCTCTAGTGTTCTGTTACTCTCACTGTGAAAAAGTTTTTTCTTACCTTTCTCTGGAACCTTCTATGTTCCAGCTTGTACCCAGGACTCCCTGGATGGCAGCGCAGCCTTCTGGTGTGTCAGCCACTGCTCCCAGCTCTGTTGCATCTCCAGTGGAATCATCTCTTCAGCAAGAGCTGCCCAAATCTGGGGCATCCTGTGCCTGCCTTCCCCTCAACTCTGAGGCATCACTCACTCACTCACTCACTCACTCACTCACTCTCTCACTCACTCTCTCAGTCAGTCACTCACTCACAGGGGCAACAGCTTTGGATCAAACAAAACCTTTATTAAGAACATTGTACGTAGTACAAGAACTACGTACTCAATGGAGAAGTATGTACACAAGGGAGATAGAAGGGAAGGGACTGTGCAAAAGAAGGAAGTGCAGGCACTGTGGGGGACTGAGACAGTCTGGTGGGTGGAGAACTTGGACAGATAAGAGTTCAGTCCAAGCTGGTGTTTCTCAGCATCCAGAGAGCAACATCTCCAGGAGTCAGTTCTGCAGTGGCTGGTGGATCTTGTGCCAGGAGCTGGAAGAGGTTGCAGGGCAGGGCTGTAGGTGCACGGCAGAGGCTGCTCCTTTTCT
>VZTY01005801.1:46024-57489 GCA_013400935.1 Turnix velox
ACCTGAAGGGGTCCTAAAGAAAGGCAGGGAAAGGACTTTTTAATAAGCTATGTGATGGGAGGACCAGAAACAATGGATGTAAATTGGAAGGGGGTAGATTTAGACTTGACATAAGAAAGAAATTCTTTACAGTGAAGGTGGTGAAACACTGGAACAGGTTGCCCAGAGAGGTTGTGGATGCCCCCTCTCTGGAGGTGTTCAAGACCAGGCTGGACAAGGCACTGAGCAGCCTGATCTAGTGGGAGGTGTCCCTGCCTATGGCAGGGGGGTTGGAACTCGATGACCTTTGAAGTCCCTTCCAACCCAAACTATTCTATGATTCTATGATGTCCTTCTCCAGCAGTTCTGGCTTGGCTAAAGGCACATGGCTTTCATTTTGGCTTATGCAGATCAAGTGTCAAAGGCCTTCAGCCAAAGCCTTCACACAGAATCACTGAATCACAGAATCACAGAATCAAAGAATAAGAGGGACTGGAAGGGACCTCAACCGATCATCTAGTCCAATCCCCCTACCAGAGCAGAAACATTTAGACTAGGTCACACAGGAGTGCATCCAAATGGGTTTCCCACATAAGAAAAAAGGCCTTGTCCAGAATAAGGTGACCCTCCCCTTCAGAATCAAGGGCTTTAATGTGACTCACTGCACTGGCCATGGGGTGCCTTAGCATACCTGTAGGGACATAGTAGGATGGCTTTGGAGATGGGCTTTCCCTGCTCACTGCAGGGGGTTGGACTAGATGACCTTTGAAGGTGAAGGTCCCTTCCATGTCAAGGCATTCTGTGATTCTCTGCTGCAGAGAAGTCCAGGGTCTTACAGTGGTGAGCATGGCACTGTCCTGAGCTGGAGAAACCATACCTCTGCAAGGCTTTTCTACTGTTCCCCTTTAGTGAAATCACTGTCATTTCTTCCTGGCTCAGCCCGAACAATGGCAGCTCAAGTTATCATCACCATGTCTGGCCACTTCGGACTTGGAAGGTTCTGATTTCATTTTAAAGCCCCCTTCTGCCTCCCCTTGTGATTGAAAGGCGAGCTTGGAGTAAGACAAGGATCCTAAATGGGTCAGAGCAGCAGGAGGGCTCCAAAACAAACATCGTTAGCGCCAAACCACTGAACCATATAGTGCGAGCTGACAGTGCCTCTTTTGCCTGCTGACTTTGACCACACAGACACTGTTCTCTTAAAGAAACAGCCAGGGCTGCTGGCAGTGAGTGAGGAGGGAAGGGGGAGATGCTGGGAGAGGGCAAAAGCAGTGGTCCCCGCTCTGCATGATGGGGAGGGACTGATGGGTAGGAAACCCTCTGCTGAGCTTCAGCATCTAAAGTGATGCTTTCTGCTTTATAGAATCACAGAATGATTTGGGTTGGAAAGGACCTTAAAGATCATCTAGTTCCAGCCCCCCTGCCATGGGCAGGGATACCTCCCACTAGACCAGGTTGCTCAGTGTCTCACCACCCTCACAGGAAAGAACTTCTTTCTTAGCTCCAGACTAAATCTCCCCTCTTCCAGTCTGCATCCATTACTCTGCCACTCCCAATCTCACCAAAGTTGACCCTACTTTAGTTATTTTACTATTGTTTATTATTTTTGCAAAAAGGAATGGCTGATGCCATTGCAATAGCTTATTTCCTTCCTACTTTCTGGTGCACCCGTATGAGTTCAGGCTGAGCTGTTATTGTTGGCATCTCCCATAGATGTCTGTGTCCAAGTCCTGCTGCTGCTCTGGGCTGCAGGTACAGCACTGTGCCTCCATCCCCCAGCAAGATGAAATTAAAAAAAAAAAAAAAAAAAGAGGAAACTCAAACATCCTCCACTTACAAATGGTGCCTATGGTCCATTTAGTTTCATATACACAAAGTAATATCGTTCGTAGGCAAAATCCCGCGAGCCTCCCGGAATACAGAGAGGATCGGTGTTGCTTAGTTACGGGCAGTGTGCTGGCACGCTGAGATAAATCAAATCAATACAGCTCCAAATATTAAAGCCTTTAAAATAAAATCAAAGCCATGTCCATAATCCCCAATGCTTCCCCTTTGCCTCTGAAAAAACATGGCATGTGCAGGAGGCAGTGAAGGACCTGGCTACTGCACAGGCTACAGCCATCCCTTTTCTTCCTTTCTTTATCTTTTTCCTCAACTAGAAGTGAGGAACAGGCTGTGCCATCCCGAAGGAGAGATCAGGGAAGAGAGGAGGGGTGTACAGCCAGAGATTTGTTGCGGATGTGAAAGTGGAGGTGACCTTTTTGCATCTCCCCAGCTGTGTAAAATAGAATCATAGAATCACAAATTTGGAAGGAACCTCCAAAGGCCAAGCAGTAAGCAAGGACATCCTGCACTAGATCAGGTTGCTCAGAGCCTCACCAAATTTGACTTTGAATGACTCTAGGGATGGGGCCTCCATCACCTCTCTGGGCAACCTGGGCCAGTGTCTGACTACCTTCTTTCTAAAATCTAAACTAACCCTGCCCTACTCTAGTTTCAAACCATTACCCCTCATCCTAATATTTACTGAGCTGTGACACTTGTGAAGCCCTTTGAGCACCTGTCTCCCCCATGAGTGGGGGAGCTTCAGATAGACATGTAGTATGCTGGCTCTTGTCTTCTGGATCCTTGCAGGACTTGCCCTGGGAAAGATACTCTGGAGCAGACCTTAAAAGAAGGATCACAGAACCCTGAGCAGGACCTTGGAATGTCCTGACTCTGCTGAGAGCTACCTCTGCTGAGAAATTGCTATAAAAATGCCAGAGCAGCCTGTCCCCCCTGAGCTGCCAGAATCATGGGTCTCAGTCACCCCAGGTGGATGTGCAGGTGGCAGATGCTGTCCGTTGTCATTGGGGATGGGATGGTATCACACAAGGAGAGGAGGTTATGGCAGTTGATAACTTTAAGTGTTTTAAATTCTCCTATTAATTAAGTCAGAAAATGAAGACATCATGCTCCAAAGATTGAAAAAGAACCAGGAAAGCACAGGAAATAATTAACCCTCTTTGGCTGGAGTAGTGTAAAGTTCTGGAGCCCTCAACATAAGAAGGACATTGAGCTGTTGGAGCAGGTCCAGAGGAGACCATGAAGATGATGAGAGGGCTGGAGCAACTCCCATCTGAGAACAGGCTAAAGGAGTTGGGGTTTTTCAGCCTGGAGAAGAGTAGGCTCAGGGGAGACCTCAGTAGCTTCTCAATACCTGAAGGGGGCTACAGAAAGGCTGGGGTAGGACTTTTTGAATAGGTTACTTGATGGCAGAACTAGAATGCAAATTGGAATAGGGGAGATTTAGGCTGGATAGAAGAAAGTTCTTTCCTGTGAGGATGGTGAGACACTGGAATAGGTTGCCCAGAGAGGTTGTGGATGCCACCTCAGACCTTGGAGGTGTTTAAGGCCAGGCTGGATGAGGCATTGAGCAACCTGGTATAGTGGGAGGTGTCCCTGCTCGTAATAGGGGGAACAGAACTAGATGATCTTTAAGGTTCTTTCCAACCCAAACCATTCTATGATTCTATGATTTACTGGAGTGTATAAATTCAGTGAGAAGTGGTGATTGAGCCAACTTGTTTATAGAAATTAATTTTGCTGGGGCTGATTTTTCTCACAGACACAGATCAGCATGGGAGCCCTCACTCTGGTGCTGAATGCTGGCATGTCCTGTGCCCATGGCATCAGGTCTCTGAGCTTGTGATCCCAGAGAAGCAGCACAGAGGTTCTGAAATGCAAATTTAAAGCAAGCCTTGGTGCTCAGGCGTGGTGCTGAGATAAGTCACTTACAGGCACTTGAGAGTGGGTTAAGCTCTCTATATAGACACAGCCACTCAGAGTTTGCTTGACATTAATACCTAGAGAAATCTGCCAGGATTAGATCACTTATATTAGATTTGATAGATATGCAGGTACAACCTCCTCTCCCAAAAGATTGTAATGTGAGTAGACAAGCCAAAAGAGCGGTGAGAAAAAGGGCTATAACCCTGCTCCAGCTTGCAGGAGGCAAACTAAAGCACACTGTAGTTTAGTCACTTACCCACAGGGTCAAGAAAAATGTGTAGCTGAGCAGGGAACCAAACCCAGATTTCCTAAATTCCAGCCTCAGATCATGGTGGAGGTGTCAGGACAGGTTGGGGGTGCTGAGCTGAACATTTACTGACACTGATTCTGTGGTGCCAGTGGCTGCCAGGGTCAAGGCAGCCAGGAAATGGCCTTGAATTGTGCCAGGGAGGTTTAGACTGGATATTAGGAAAAAATTTTGCACTGAAAGAGTTATAAAGCACTGAGACAGGCTGCCCACAGAAGTGGTTGAAGCACCATCCCTGGAGGTACTTAAGAGATGGGCAGACATAGATCTTAGAGATGTGGTTTAGGGTTAGGGTTGCACAGAAATATAAGAAAAGACTTTTTCACAGTGAGGGTGCAAGAACAGTGGCACAGGCTGCCCAGAGAGGGTGTAGAGTCTGCTTCTCTGAAGACATTCAAACCTTGCCTGGATGCCTTCCTGTGTGACCTGCTCCAGTAGGGGGATTGGACTAGATGATCTCTTGAGGCCCCTTCCAATCCCTGATATTCTGTGATTCTTGAAGTAGGTGGGCTGATTGTTTGACTCAGCAATCCAGAAGGTCCCTCCCAGCCTGAGCCGTTCAGTTCTATGGAACTGAGCTTGTGCCCTCACAGCAGTGCCACGTGTCCATGCCTGCTTTCAGCAGTTTGCAGGATGTGTCAGAGCTAATGCTGCTCCTCCAGCAACTAAAAGGTACCAGCAAGGACCTCCTGATGCTCCGCAGCATGGAAGAGGAACTGTAAGACGTGGTTTCTCCATGGGCTCCCTGCCTGCAGCAGCTCTCAGAGGAATATTCCTGAGGGCTTATGGTAGCTTAATGGAATAAATACAGTGATAGGGAGAGAGAGGCTTATTTGGAAGGGGATTTGGAGGTCTACACTATAATTCATGCTCCAAATTGCCCTCCTTGGGTCTTGCCCCAAACCTGGGAACAGAGACCTGGGGAGTTGGACTTTCCCAGGGTCATGGGTGACCCTCTATCCAATGTGCCTTGGTGGAGTACAGCCTCATGGAATGTTCCAGCATGACCTGTTTTCCTGATGAACCACTGCAAGGCAAACCTGGCTGATTTTCACGGGGAAAAGCTCATGCTTTCCTTGCTCTTCTCTTCCTCCCAGGGCTCCATTGGGTAGCAGACAACCAGGAGAGGCTTAGCAGAAGGGGAATAGCACCAAGTGATGCTCATTTTCCCTATTGAGACTCTCCTTTCATTTTACTGGCAGCAAGCAACCCAGCAGTACCTTCATCCAATCTGTCTGAATGGAACACTGGGACCTTTCTAGACCATCACAGAAATTTTTATTATAGGAAAACTCAAAAGAGAGGGAGGGATGGGACTCCAGGAAACCATGGTTTACTGGGTGCTCCCCTTCTCTCCTCTATTTGTCTCCCCTCTGTGAAACAGGATATTCAGAGTTGACAAATTCTTGTGGTTTTCTGCAGCCCTGTGGCTGCTTGGAAAGCATAGATTTTTTTTTAATTGGTTCTCAAAAACAATCTCCCCTTTGTTTTCCTTTCTACTAAAAAATACTAGAAAGTCAGAAAAATTGCAGTCTCTGGCTCTAATCCCCACTAGTCAACTCTTTTTTGTGGATAAATTCTGCCCTTCCACCTTTCCCTCATGTTGATCAGAGCAGCAGGCACTTCTTGGAAGAAACCAGACTGTTATAATACACAGCCTATGTGGCAGTAAAAGGAAAGGAGAAGCAATAAAACACAGAGGTGTGCACAACTGTGGCCTGTTACAACCTTTGTTCCAGGAGAAGGGCATTCTGTAGTTTTCAATTGATTTGGTTGCCTTACTGTTAAATCTCAAGAGGCTTTTTCATCCTGGGCTGCATCAAGAGAAGTGTGGCCAGAAGGTCAAAAGAGTTGATTTTGTCCCTCTACTGGGCTTTGGTGGGACCCCAACTGGAGTTACTGTGTCCAGTTCTGGAGCCCTCAGCATAGGAAGAACATTAAGTTGTTGGAGTGGGTCCAGAGGAGGGCCACAAAAGATGATGAGAGGGCTGGAGCACCTCCCTTCTGAGGACAGGGTGAAGGAGTTGGGGGTGTTGAGGCTCAGGGGGGACCTCAGAGTTGCTTCTTGATACCTGAAGGGGGCTACAGAAAGGCTGGGGTAGGACTTTTGAGTAGGATATGTGATGGCTGGACTAGGAGTAATGGAGGTAAATTAGAAGAAGGGGAGATTAAGGCTGTAGATAAGAAATCAGTTCTTTCTTGTTAGGGTGATGAGAAAGTAGTACAGATTGCCCAGAGAGGTTGTGGATGCCCCCTCAATCCCTGGAGGTGTTTAAGGCCAGGCTGGATGAGGCATTGAGCAACCTGATGTAGTGGAAGGTGTACTTGCCTATGGCAGGGGGGTTGGAGCTAGATGATCTTGAAGGTCCCTCCCAACAAAAACCATTCTACAGTTCTATAATTTTCCATTATCTCTTCTCCATGGAAAGTCACTCCAGCAGAGGCCTCTTTGGAGGGGGTTACCAAGCAGTAGAATTCAGCTGGTGGCTGTCTAAACTGAGGTGAGAAAACATTTACATCAAGGGCAGCCAGCACTGATTACCAGGCATGGGATGTGAGCATAGGAATGATTATGGGCTGATAAAGACAGATGTAAGACATAAACAGCTGAAATTTTACTTAAATATTTATAGGAACACAGGGTGCTCTTACAAATGTTATGTTTAAGAAGGAGATAGAGTGATTTATAGCTGATGCTTGCTCTGCTCTCTCTCATTTCATTGCTCCATGGTCTGAGTTAACCTGATAGTCCCACAGACAACATGCAACTTGAAGATCATGTAAACCTTCCTCAGTGGTGTGGTGCTGTCCTAGAGCTGGCTGTTGTGTGGGCATCTCTGAACCCCTCTGCTCTTCCAGCAGAGGATGGTCCTTCTGCTGCATGTCCAGCACCATGTTGGGGCTGGGAAGGGTTAACCAGGAGTCTCACCTATGTTTGCTAACAGCACTTCCAACTTCATGCTGCTGTGAGATCAGGTTATCATCTGGAAACCTTGTGTGGCTGTTGGGGGAGGCTGGGAAGGCAGAATCATAGAATCATAGATTTGGAAGGGACTTCAAAGGTCATCAAGTTCAATGCTCCTGCAGTGAACTTGGACATCCTGCACTAGCTCAGGTTGCTCAGAGCCTCAGCAAGCCTGGCCTTGGATGTCTCCAGGGATGGGGCTTCTACCACCTCTCTGGGCAGCCTGGACCACCACCTCACTACCTCCATGGCAAAGAGCTTCTTTCTAAAATCTAATCTAAAACTGCCCTGCTCTAGTTTCAAGCTATTGGCCCTTGTCATGTCACTCCATGCCCTGGCAAACAGCCCCCTCCACCCCCCCACTCCCCTCAGCTTTCCTGTAGCCCCTTCAGGTACTGGGAGACCTCTAGAAGATCTCCCTGCAGCCTTCTCCAGGCTGAACAGCCCCAGCTCTTCCAGCCTGTTCTCATAAGAGAGAGGCTCTTGCCCCTGATCATCCTCATGGCCCTCCTCTGGACCCTCTCTAGCAAGTCTATGTCCTTCTTGTGCTGAGGGTACCAGATGGCTCCATCCTATCCAAACCACTCTCGTCTTATGTGTCCTGGGATGGTCATGCCATGAGGCTTACAATTTAGCATACAATGGCTTGTTTCTTCCAGACAGATGACCTCAATCTATGGAAGGTCCTCAACCCAGTTGCTGCCAGTGGAGCAGGGCCATGAGCACATAACTGCAGGGTGGGATGGATGTGGAGCTGGTAGGATCAGGGACCAAGTAGTGTGATGGGATTGGGTGGCTTAGGCAGAGAGGAGCAAAGGGGACTCAGGGTTGTTGTGAGGTGTGAAGAAGCTGGAGTGGGACAGGGCAGGGCTCAAAGCTGGGCATGAGTAGCATAGGGCAGGGAGATGGGGCTGGTGGGGTGGGTACTTGGGGGTGGAGAAACACTGGAACAGGATTCTCAGTGAGGCTGTGGATGCCCCCTCTCTGGAGGCGTTTAAGGCCAAGCTGGACAAGGCATTGAGTAACCTGGTGTAGTGGAAGGTGTCCCTGCCTATGGCAGGGGGTTTGGAACTAGATGATCTTCAAGGTTCCTTCCAACCCAAACCATTCAATGATTCTATAATTCCTGCCTCCTTGTGCCTGTTTGCCTGTTCCCTGAAGGTGAAACCAGTGAACCCCCACTGATAGCAGCTCAGGGCACGAGGGTGTCCCCACACACCCCTGGGTGGCCATGAAGACCCTACACCTTCAGCTGAGCAGGGCTGTCACCCTGCAGCAGGTGCTGGGCTGTGACCTCCGAAGACAAAAGCTCCCACTCACTGAACAGAGGAGACAGAACTGCTGTTATTAATTATTAATGAAATCTCACACATACAGCATTAAAGACATGGTCAATTCTTTTTGGCAAGTGTACTGAAAAAATTAATTGAATAATCATTCCATGTAAATAGACTTAGATAAGCTGCTCTTTTTTTTTTTTTTTTTCCTCATTTTTTCCCCACTCCTCCCTCCCCACACTTTCCACTTTGCAGTAGAGAAGACACTGTGATTTATTGCTTGGAATACTGTTATAATTCAGAGCATCCCATGGTGAGCTGGGGCTGCTGGGTCCTTTGGTTTCAGACAGTCTTATTTAGAGGATGCACAGAGGCATGAGAACAAAAATTAAAATTAAAAAGCTGTTAAAATTTATTGCTATTAGGAACACTTTAAAAGAAATCTAAATGCTTGATTTATAGGGTGTTGGTTTGTTAATGGCTTAGAGGACCCGATCCTATTAATGCCCATGATTGCTTCCAGTCTTTGAGGAGGATATTGCCTCTTTGGTGTCCCCAGCATAGTGGGAGCCCAGGGGTGACCCTGACCAGACCTTGGCTGTGTTAGGGAGTGTGTGGCTGCAGAAAAAAACCCCTGTCTGGTTGCACTGATCTGACCCCCCACTAGATGTGCTTCTTGCACATACTGTTGTCTGATGTTGCTCATGCCTTAAATGCTAATGCTGGAGTAGGATGGAAGCATGACAAGCCTCCCAGATTCTCTTTTTTTCCCTTTCTCCTTGGGAGTTTTTAATTCTTTTCCAAGGAATGAGCCCATATGTGATCCTCAAGCAGGGCTAGACACACCTGAGTTCCCTGGGGAACAGCAGTACCAAGGGCCATGGAGAGGGATTCAGTGCAGAGCCTGGCTACATACAGGGCTGGGCAGCCCTTCCCAGCAAGGATCCAAACCCCAAATAGGGAAGGCAAGACCCTGAACTGGATTTCCCTTCCCTTGGAAGTGTTTAAGGCCAGGCTGGATGAGGCACTGAGAAATCTGGTCTAGTGAGAGGTGTCTCCCATGGCAGGGGGGTTGGATGGTCTTTAAGGTCATTTCCAACCCAAACCATTCCATGATTCCTCTCAGTGCAGGAGCCTGAGGCTGTGCACAGGCAGCATCTCCTATGGAACCAGTGGGGAAACGCCCTGTTCTGGTTCCCACCTCCTGTCCCTTGCGAGGTGGGTACAGCAGAAGGCAGGCTGGCTTTTTCTCTGTGTTTCAGTCAAAAAAAGATTTTCCATTAAATTTGACTTTATGTATTCTCTTTGGGGTCTCCAGCACTGTACTCAGCTGTCCCTCCCTGGCGTGGAGGTTTTGTACAGGCAGAAACTTGTTTTGCCTGTATCCATGAAACTTTCCAATTCTCAGTACTCTGTAAAGTGGCGTAACTTTTAGAAACACCCAGAAGATAGTATTTTTTCTTTCCTAGGAGTTTCTTTCAGCTATAAAAATTAATAATTCCATTATTTCAAAAACAGGCACACCAAAAAAAACCATCCCAAACCCCCTTTATTCCCTCCTCTGTAGGTTCCTGAGTGCTCACAAGCACCCAACAGCTTCACAGCCAACCTGTAAGGAAGAGGAGGGATTGGGGATCAGCCTGAGCCTCTTTTGTGTTTGAGGAGCTCAGCAGTACATGTCCACTTTCTGTATTTTCAGCTTTAAAATGGCAACAGTTCCTCCAGCTGTGCTCTGCTTTATATTTAAGAGGATGGAGACTAATTTTGCCTATAACTTTGCAGACTTTCCTGGAGATGGATTCAGATATCTTTTCCCTGTAGTCATATCACAGTTTGACCCTGAGTCTTTTTTTCCCTCCTTGCCTTGCCTGACCGTGAGTTTCCAGCTTGCTTTTTTGTTCCCTGCAGTTACAATTAACTTCAAACAGTGTCTTATCATTAAATCAACCTACATTGAACCAGGCAGTTGCCTTAAAGAGAGACTGCTCTTGCTCTTTCTCTGCACTCACTCAGCTGCTGTGTTGTTCTTTTCGCAAAGGGAAAGTAGAAAAAGAGAGAGAAACAAAAAAAATCTGTTGAAATTAAGCAAACATCTTGCTGCTGCTTGCCATGCCTGCAGTTTCTGGGTTTCTCTGGCTTTAAGTGATATGTGAGTGTGTAACTGTCCCTTGGAATGACAGAAGAGCTCAGATTATCACTACCTTGGGATCTCACTGAGCTGAATTTTTCTGAGATGGACCCGAGGTGACTCCATCAGGAGAAATGGGAGCTGCTTCTTTCTTAGGGCTTACTTTACAGTTCTGGCAAAACACCTTTAACTCTTCTCCAGGTGTATTTATTTCAGTTGCCAAACACAGATGCAATTGCAACGTTCATAACGTGAGTCAAACCAAAATAATTAAGATTTCATCCCATTTAAGCTGGAAAAAACACACCCCTTCCCATCCCCAGAGCAATCCTTCAGAGCAGCCTCATGGCTTCACTGGCGTAATGAGGGATTGCCATTTCCCTCATAAACCCCATTTTTCAGAGGTTTATAACCCTAGTCTTCCACTTCACAGTGGGCTGAAGCTCAATGCATCGTTCTCCAGTCTAAAATCAGCAAAACTTTTCTGCTGGAGGGTTTTTTCCTCTCTCTTTTAAATCCCCCTGCTGTTCAGGCCTTACCTGGGCCACCTTGGGCTCACTGCCTGCTGCAATTTGGCTCAAATGACTGTAGAAGGGGGTAAAAAGTCCTTGGCCCACAACAAAACTGCTTTGTCTGCTGAGGCTGGAGCTCAGCAGGGTCCAAGCACGATTCCCTTCCTGCAAGCAAAGTCCTGGGGTTTTGTTCCAATTATCCCAGTAACTCCAGATGAAAACCCACAGAAATGCAGGAGTATAAAACGGGGTCAAAGGCAAAACAAGAGTCTTCTCCTAACAGATACTGCTCGGGTTTTCCACAGATGTTTTATTGCCCTCTTATAAATCACGTCTTTCATGGTTTTTAATGTTTGGTTCCATGTGGCTGCCCTCTGCTAAAGTGTCCATTATCAAGTTTCAGGGCTCTATTTAAACTTGTAATTGAAAAAAAGAGTAAGTAATCTATACACAATGTGTCATTGTTCCTTCCTTTCTTTCTTTCTTTCTTTCTTTCTTTCTTTCTTTCTTTCTTTCTTTCTTTCTT
>VZTY01005801.1:67564-91858 GCA_013400935.1 Turnix velox
AGAGATGATCTAGTCCAGTCCCCCTGCTGAAGCAGGAATACCCGGATCAGTTCACACAGGAATCTCAAAGTAGTGAAATAAAAATTAAATTATTTTATTTTTTCACTCTGTAGGGCATCACCCTGTCTTCCAGAAGGAGTTTATTTGGGAACAGACCTAAATTAGCATCGCAGGTCTGAAAAAGGGTGATGATGTCAAGAAGCCAGACGGACACTCTTCCTGCAGAGATGAGAATATGAAACAAGGGCAGGATAATCACCACCTCTGTTACACCCTCGTGCTACTCCTTTTTGGGGAGAGTAATCTTTTTGCAGTTTATTACCTGGAGTTGTGTCTTTCTCCATTAAAATCAATGGCAGACGTAGGAGGCTGCCTGTTTTGTTATGGGTTTCCAGGCAGCCCAGACACTTCTGGGAATCAGGAGCAGAAGAATAATGCCTTTCAATAAGCAGCTTATCGACCAAGCAGGAGTTAAGCGAACCTGTGGTGTACTTCTCTAGTTTCTCTCCTCTCACATGATTATTGCACTTTATTCCTGCTTTGCTTTTGTCCCTCTGACAATCAATACCCTGCAACGACTGGCCTGAGCCCCAGCTCAGTGTGAGGAGTGAGGGGACATTGTGTTCTCTCCCCTTGGTCCTACCAGCTTCATAGAATCATAGAATGGTTTGAGTTGGAAGGGACCTTAAAGATCACCTAGTTCCAACCTCCCCCTGACATAGGCAGGGACACCTCCCACTACATCAGGTTGCTCAGTGCCTCATCCAGCCTGGCCTTAAACACCTCTAGGGAGGGGGTATCCACAACCTCTCTGGGCAACCTCCTCCAGTGTCTCACCACCTTCACAGTAAAGAATATAGACACTTTTGAATCACTGAGTTACTGAGTTCACTAGCAGTCTATTCCAACCCCTCTGCAGTAAGCAGGGACATCCTGCTCTAGATCAGGTTGCTCAGAGCTTCATCAAGCCTGGCCTTGGATGTCACTGGGGATGGGGCTTCCACCACCTCTCCAGTTTTCAGACTAAAAAAATCTCTTAATTTTTAGACTAGAACCTGTTGCACTCCACTGTATTCATGGATGCACAGAGGTCATTAGAATGTGAAGGGGGTGTGATGAACATGGGGTTGGAACTAGACGATCTCTAAGGTCCCTTCCAACCCAAACCACTCTATGATTTTATTAACAAACATGGAGAAACTTTTTCACACATTAAAGTACATATTGCTCTATTTCCTGAATATAACTACATTACTATTTAACTTTTCAGTTCCTCCTCTCTGAAATCACAGAGCTCTGGATGCTGCTCCTTCACTGGAGGTGAAGGGCTTGACTGCTGCATCTCCAGCTTTCTGACCATATCTGGGCTAATCATGAACTCTTCAGAGGGGCATGAAGATGCAGGAGAGACTGCACAAGCTTCAGGTTAAAGAATAACCAATGCAAACTGGAAGAGGGTAGTTTTAAGCTGGATATAAGAAATTCTTTATGGTGAGGGTGGTGAGACACTGAAACAGGTTGCCCAGAGAGGTTGTGGATGCCCCCTCAACCCCAGGAGCTGTTTAACAAGGCTGGATGAGGCATTGAGCAACCTGGTGTAGTGGGAGGTGTCCCTGCCCATGGCAGTGGGGTTGGAACTAGATGATCTTTAAGGTCCCTTCCAACCCAAACCATTCTATGATTTCACCTAAGAATTGCAGGAGCCATTGCCCTAACTCCTTCAGGCAATTAAAATAGGGGAGCTGCAGAGAAATGCACAGAGAAAATAAAGCAAAGTTAGACACTGAGGTTTTTTCCCAGGTTTGAGTTGCAAAAGCCCATCAAGATGCAGCCTGATGAATCATGGGAAAGCCAGAGCTTGGACATGACAGTTCTTGTGTTTTCTATTTGGGAAAGACCTTCCACATCCTCCTTGTCAGGGGTGCTCTGGACAAATTACAAACAGAGCTTTGGCCAGTCCAACCCATGTTTATAAGCTGTTTTGCAGAGTTAAACCTGTGTAGGACTAATCTACAGTTCAGCCAAAGCTGGAAAGCACCATGCACTACTTTAGGGCCATGATCCTCACCCCTGTTGTCTGTTTGCATCTCGGGAAGTGTCAGGGTGCATTTTCAGAGCTGCTGTGGGGTCCATGAAGCTCCATGAGAGCAGGGCATCATCACACCTTATTTTTAGCAAGAGCTGGACATAGAACCACAGAATGGTTTGGGTTGGAAGGGACCCCAAAAATCATCTGGTTCCAACTTGAAACCTCACCAAATAATGGATAGAGCTGGCCTGCCCACAGCACCAGTGTCAACCATAAAAAGACCCACAGGACCCACAGGACCCACAGGGCAGGCAGAGAGGCTGAGGTAAAATCATGGTAAATTGAACTTTTTTTCTCCTCTCTTGTCTCCTTCCAGGCTTGTGTCCCACCACCCCCACCTCCCCAGAGGTTAGTGTCACCCACAATAGCTTAGGTTTGAAAAGAAGGTGGATAGGTAAAGGTATAATTATGGGTGGAATCAGGGATATTTTTTTTCCAGCAGATTGTGACACTTTCAGAGCCAAGTGTAGTGTTGAAAAGGCAGCGATTGTGCCTTTCTCACCACCATTATCAAAGCTCCAGTCAGTCAAATCCTCCCTGTTATTAAATGCTGCTCTGCAAGTCAGCATTGTGGAGCTGAAGGATATAATCACAGGTGCCAGACATAGGGAGAGAGCTGATCCAAAGGTGCAAAAAAAAAAAAAAAAAGAAAAGAAAAGAAAAAAAGAAGGTTGCAAGATGAGCTGAATAAAAACACATAAATGAGGTGTAAAAAATCAGATTACAGGGGGCAGGAAAGGTGGGAGTAAAATGAAGCAGAAAAAAAAAGATCCTTTACTTAAGCTTTCTCCCCTCCTTTTGTTAATGGAGGAGAAATGGGAAAAAAGCAAGCTGGTGCCACAATGTCTTGCCTGGTTTGGGTACTTTTGGTGATTCAAGTACTTCTTGACTCCTGCTATTGATGTCACTGGGTCATCAGCCAGGATCTTTTTTCCACTGAAGGTGGTGAAACACTGAACAGGTTGCCCAGAGAGGCTGTGGATGACCCCTCAATCCCTGGAGGTGTTTAAGGCCAGGCTGGATGAAGCACTGAGGAACCTGTTTCCATGGCAGTGGAGTTGAACCTTGATGATCTTTAAGGTCCCTTCCAACCCAAACCATTCTATGATTCTATAAAATGTGAAGAGCATATCACTGGAACTGACATCACCACCCACCCCCTGCTTGCTGGACTGGGATGCCATCACTTTTGGAGATAAACATCAATTTTTCTTTCTCTTTTGCCTCAATACCATATGGAAATATGGCCCTATTGAGGTCAGCAAGATTTTCATTTTTTTTCAGGATTTTATCCCAACTCTTCTCAGAGGTAAACTGAGCTCAGGGAAGCCTGTGTGACCTGACCAAAGGAATTTCAGTGATGCTTGCTGGCATGTATTACCAGTGAACGTGGGTGAATTGATTGTATGGCTTCCTTCTGCCTTTCATATCCACCAGTCCATCCTTTCTTGCAAAAGTTTTTCTTTTTGTCACTCTGAATCTTGGCAGCTCAGAGAATCACTTGTAAACCTGGCAGGCCATGCATTTATGTGAGGCTAATTTTGAACACGGCAGGTCATCTCTCTCCAGTTTGCCTGACCTTGGTTTGAGTTCTGCTATATTTCAATTGCTATGGATTTTCAGTGCCTCTTTTCTGAATGGGAACCTCTGAAATGAAATAATATGAGGTGTTATAGATCTGTTTGCTGGCAAGGTTATCCCAAAGGCAGGCGGGGGACGCTTTGGCTCTGGGAAGATGCATTGTAAAAGCCTCCGAAGCCTTCCCATAAAGTCTGTGAAATACTGCTGCTGTAGACATGCATTGTTGATGTTTAGGGTCAAGTTTTCCACCTGAACCTCAGACCAGCTGAAATGTGCAGCTCTATTACCATGTGAGTTTGTTGTCATTCAGGTGAGCCCTCTGTGAGAGCCTGATCAACCCATGCGTGGTGAGCTGGGATGCAGGAGGAAGGAGAGCTGCCCAAGACAGCCTTTCAAGGACATGCTAAAGACTGTCCACATACATTTTACTACTAATTTTCTGCTATCTGTTGCTAAGGGCAGCTATGACCTCAACAGAAGAGGGAAGAGATGTCCTGACCACAGAAACCAGATGTCACCTTGGGGAAAAGTGGGTGGTGAAGGAGATGACATGGAGCACCTCATGGTTTGAGCCGCAATTGGAAACCAGGGACTGTGTCCTAGAGTGGAGAATGTGTGAACAAGCCCAAGTCCAATAATATTTATGGTTGGCTTTGTTTTTCCAAGTGCCATATACAAATTCTCTACAGAAAAACATAAACCACTGGCAGAGGAAAATGATTTATTTTTGGTTTTAGTCCAGTTCCAAAATATGATGCTTTTGAGGCATTTTCTTGATGTACTTTGCAGATTCAGCAGGATGGCTGATGAGGTGAAAAGAATTGTCCAGCTATTAGTTGCTTGGCAAGTTTTGCCTGACCTTCTGGGAGATTCAGCCAGAGGAAACAGCAGTATTGACATTTGCTGGTGGATGACTACAGAGTTAAACTACATGGCACAGCTCTTGGTATAACCTGGGGGAAAAATATGATAGAGCTTTCTGTTTCAGATGTAGTCCTGTGCTGTGTAAAACTAAAAACTTATTCTGCTATTTAGAACTGAAATCCCATTTAGCTACGAACAATACACTTCAAATCATAGAATCAGAGAATGGTTTGGGTTGGAAGGGACCTTAAAGATTATCTAGTTCCAACCCCCCTGCCATGGGCAGGGACACCTCCAATTCCCCAGGTGCTCAGTGCTCCATCCAGCCTGGCCTTAAACGCCTCCAGGGAGGGGGCATCCACAACCTCTCCGGGCAGCCTCTTCCAGTGTATCACCACCCTCACACTAAAGAATTTCTTTCTAATCTCCAGCCTGAATTTCCCCTCTTCCAATTTACATCTGTTATTCCTAGTCTTGCCACCACATATCCTATTAAAATTCTTTAAGCCTGATTGTCTGAAGGAGATCAGTAATATTCATGTAAAGAACTTTCTTCCCAGGGTGTTCCTGCTCCTCTGAAGAGGACAGAGGTAGCCAAGATTGACACTTTTCCTTTTAGGTGTTTACAGCTTATGATTTCAATGAGAAATCTCTTCACTGGCTTTAAAAGGAATGATGGAATTGCATAGTGAGGGGCTGATTGCTGCTCTGTGGGGAACTCCCACGCACATTATAGACTATCTGCCTCACGCAATAATGACAGACAAGTAGATGACCTTTCTATGCTAATGTTTTGGCTCCTCAATGAATTCCTTCTATGTGATACAGGCAACCTGTCTTTACTCAGTGATGGATCATGTCATGGGATCCCCAAGCTTTCCTGTGTTAGTTAATGTTCTGTCAACACAAGCCCCTGAGAGATTGTCCCAGATGTCCTTGATGACAATTAAGCTCTCTTGAATGAAAGAGATTGTTCCTAGCCAATCTCCAGGAGCTGACACATTTCCTCAAGATACTACTGGTTGCATCCCAGCAGAAATCTTCCCTACATCTCCTAGATTACCTGCTGCTTGGAACAGAGAGCTCAATTGCCATATTAGAATTAAAAAACTACAGTAAAGTGAACTGGAAAATATTGATGGAATTCAAAGCAGCATTACAAATGCCCAAATCATTGCATCCTGGCATTAACTTATTTTTAAGTATCTAATGGGTTTTATCTGCTCTGCTGCACTTAAGTGTGTGACCTCACTCCACCACTGCCACACACCAGCTACAGACCCAGTGTCTGCCCTGCCTGACACATCAACAGCTCTGCAATTAAGCACCACCTAAGAGATACAGGGCTGTTCATCCTGGAGAAGGCTCCAGGGAGACATTATAGCAGCCTTCCAGTATCTGAAAGGGGCCTACAAGAAAGCTGGAGAGGAACTATTTCCAAGTGCATGTAATGCCTTGGATAGCTCATGTAGGTGAGATGCTGGAGCAGGTTACCCAGGGAAGTTGGGGATATTCCATCCATGGAAGCATTCAAGACCAGACTGAGCAACCTGGCAATGTGGTTGGAACTAGATGATTTTTTAGGTCCTTTCCAACTGTAAGTGTTCCATGAATCTATCAGAGACAGCGGGAGAGGGGCAGGCAGGTTAATTCACACAGGATTTGGGTTCCCTGGTTTGCACCTTCCCTACCCAGGGGCCAGCTTCATGGCTGCTGTAGATCAGGGCAGCACCACACAGCTCCCCAGAGGGAAGCTGAGCTAAAACCCAGATATCACAGATTACTCTCATGTTTACATATGAGTTGGAGATGAAAATCAGAATGTATGAGGGTGGTGGAAGGTGGGATAAGAAATATTTGATGTATAAAACCTTTCAACCTGGCACGTAACTCCTTTGCAAATGCTGCAGAGAAACCCCATGTCTATAAGCCACAGGGGAGGCTCCACTGGCACTGTATTCATGGCAGAAGCTGGTGTCACCACCTTGCCACCTTTATTCTGACCTGCAGAACTTTAAATACAAGCTTAGAACTGTGAATTAAAACAATGCCCAATTGCTGCATTTGAAATTAAGGCAGTCCTGGAGACTGCTTTCTCTCAGCCCAGTTCTGCACTATTTTTATATGTTGGTGTTTTTACTTTCCTACAGGACTTGTTTGCTTTGGTAGCTGCCAAACCCCACCTTGGCTTGGTGACTGTTGATAACCAGATTTCAGTGCTATCAACAATATTATCATCCCAATTCCAAACCCAGCCTTGTACCAGCTCTGAGTACAAAGTTGACTCCATCCTAGCTGAAACCATGACATCATGTTCCTGACTCCCCAGGTCCCATTCTGCTTTTCCAGTTCCCTGCCTGTCTCTTCACCTTCCTGCCCCAGGACAAGTCCTCCTCAGGGATCCGTATCATGGAAGATCATAGAGTCATAGAATGGTTTGGATTGGAAGGGACCTTAAAGACCATCTAGTTCCCCACTGGTTCCATAGGAGATGCTGCCTGTGCACAGCCTCAGGCTCCTGCACTGAGAGGAATCATGGAATGGTTTGGGTTGAAAAGGACCTTAAAGACCATCTAGTTCCTACCCCCTGCCATGAGCAGGGACACCTCCCACTAGACCAGGTTGCTCAGTGCCTCATCCAGCCTGGCCTTAAACACCTCCAGGGACTGAAGGAGCATCCACAACCTCTCTGGGCAACCTGTTCCAGTGTCTCACCACCCTTATAGGAAAGAACTTCTTTCTTATCTCCAGCCTGAATTTCCAGTCTTCCAATTTACTTCTGTTATCCCTAGTCTTGCCATCACATATCCTATTCAAAAGACCTACCCCAGCCTCTCTGTAGCCCCCTTCAGGTATTGAGAAACTACTCTGAGGTCCCCCCTGAGCCTTCTCTTCTCCAAGTGAAACAACCCCAACACCATCTGCCTGTGATCAGAAGGGAGGGCTCCACTCCATCATCTTGGTGGCCTCCTCAGGACCTGCTCCAACAGCTCAGTGTCCTGCTGGACACAGTAACTCCAGAGCCCAGTAGAGGGGCAAAATCACCTCCCTTGACCTGCTGGCCACACTTCTTTTGATGCAGCCCAGGACTGGGTTGGTTTCTGGTCTGCAAACACACACTGGGGGTTCATGTTGACTTTTTCATCCACTGACACCACCAAATCCTTCTCTTCAGGGCTGCACTCAAGCCAGTCTCCACATGGGCTCATAATGTGCAGCCCAACAGGGAGGGCTTGAAAGTTGTTGAGCTGACATCCAGCCCCTAATGGACTCCTCCTATAGTGCCCTTTCACCATGTGGAAATCAGCAACCAGAGAATTATTATCTCTTTTTTTATTGCTCTCACACTGCATTTTGAAGAGGTTGTAATGAGATTAGCTGCCCCTATTGCTTTACAATATGCATTTTTATCTGGGTGTATGTATATAGAACAGGCTTTTTAACTGCATAAAGGTGTCACGGGGAGGTTCAGGCCCTAATGTATGACATTATCTCCTCTGCTGATTGCAGTCAGTTCCAGGCTCTGCAGAGAAAAGGCTGTTAACTGGTGTGCTGCGGCTGCTTGCCAAAATGAGATGCACTCACCTGGTAAATGCAGGCAGCAGCCTGCTCCCTGGGGTCACATCCTGGGTTGATGCAAAACAGTATAGCTCTGCTAAAACCAGTGAGGCAATGCCAACCTGCACCAGCTGGAAACCCAGCCCAGGCGTTGGTTAATGTTGGCTGGATGGATGGGATTCCTCCTGTAGCTGACTCTGAGAAAGATGGTGGCTCCTACTCATGTAGAATCATAGAATCACAGAATTGTTGGGTCAGAAGGGACCTCAAAGATCATCTGGTCCCACCCCCTGCCTTGGGCAGAGACACCTCCCATCAGCCCCTGTTGCTTCAAGCCCCATCCAACCTGGCCTTGAACTCCTCCACAGGGATGGAGCAGTCACAGCTTCTTTGGGCAGCCCAGGCCAGGGGTTCACTCCCCTCACAGCAAAGAATTAGTACCTGAGATCTCATCTAAATCTCCCTTCCTTTCATTTAAGGCTGTTCCCTTCCGTCCCATGACTCCCATCCCTGGCTTCTGATCATCTTTGTGGGTTATTCTGGACCCATTCTAACAGGCCCATGTTTTTCTTGTGCAACTCTTCTTCCAGAGCTGCTTGTACTGCAACTGAAGAGCCTTTCTGCCCCAGAATTTGTCTACTTCCCCCAGCAGATCTAAACTGAAAAATAAAACTTACCTTTTGGATGGAAATTGTGGCATTTTCCAAATGATGCTGCACCTGTTTAACGAAGGGGCATGATATTTAAACAAATTAGTTCAATTTGTGGAAGCAACCATGCCCTCGTTCCTCCTTGAAATAGCTTGTTTTGATTTAATTGAGACTAAATCCTTAGTAGTACATTTCTTACAGGTTCTGACTACTGGTATAACTCAAGCCAAGTCACTTCAGGGAGCTGCCCCATGAAGCCCAGCAGGAGCCACCTCAGCCCTGAACTTGTCTGACACGTTTGACTCAGTGGAACTCAAACTTCCAGTCTCTCACTCCCTATTTTTTGTCTCCAGATATCTGGCAAGTGTCAAAGTGGAGATTCCCAAGAGGCAGTACTAGTGATGCTTGGAGAAGAGCCAGATGTGGGGCAGACCCCTTAAGGAGTTTTAAAATATTTTTTCATATTCTTTTAAACATCTGAAGCTGTGTGAGAGGCACCATCTGAAGTGGATAAAACATAAAACTCATCTCCCAAGGGATAAAACTGGAGGATGGTTCTATGCACAATTGATGTCCATCAGCTGCATTGCTTCTGGGAAGAAGTTTCTGGTACTTAAGGAAAATAGTTCCATGTGGGGCATCAAGTCACCTAATTGCCCCTCAGCAGAGTGAAGTTGTCAAAGCTACTAAATTCTGAACTGGTGTCATGGAAAACACACTTTTTCACAGTGAGGGTGAGAAAAGAGTGGCACAGGCTGCCCAGAGAGGGTGTGGGGTCTACTTCTCTGGAGACATTCAAACCCCACCTGGACATCAGAGTTACTGGGGCAGAGACACAGCAACATCCAGAGCTCCTGCAGAAGCCTGATATTCTTCTTGAAAGAACATGAAGAAGCCAAGGTAGCACCTGGGCAGGATTCTGGCTTGATTTGCATATTTATGGGGAAGATGATGAAGGGATTGGAACATCTGCCTTATGAGGAAAGGCTGAGGGAGCTGGGTCTCTTGAGCTTGGAGAAGAGGAGACTGAGGGGTGACCTCATTCATGTCTATAAATACAGAAAGGGTGAGTATCAGGAGGATGGAGCCAGGCTCTTCTCACTAACCTCCATTGATAGGACCAGGGGCAATGGGCACAAGCTGGAACACAGGAGGTTCCACAGAAATAGAAGAAAAATTCTTTCTCAGGCTGAGGGTGGGAGAAGAGTGGCACAGGCTGCCTAGAGAGGGTGTGGGGTCTCCTTCTCTGGAGACATTCAAAACCCACTGGAAGTGTGACTTGATCTTGGTGTTCCTGTTCCAGCAGGGGGATGAGACTAGATCATCTCTTGAGGTCCCTTCCAATTCCTGATATTCTGTGATTATGTGATCTTATAAAGGGTTGCAAACTTTTTGCTCCCTTATCGGGTGTCCCCTCTACTCTCTGAGTAGTGCCCTTTATGGACACATAAAGTGGAGAAGTGACCCACAGGCTGTGAGGAGCTTCTAGGAAGCTCCTAGTTGGGGAATGGCTTAGATGTGGTGACTGTGATCTGCCTCTGAGCCCCAAAAAAACACAGGCAACTATTTGCTGTCTGTGTTACAGCCAGGGAAACTGTGGCACAGAAAGTTTCATAGAAATAATGTGATGGATGCTGTTTTATAAGTTTGTTATTAAAGTGTCTGTTAGTGTTCAGTAAGTGTTCTCAGGAAATAAGAGTGTTGCAGAAGATATAGTGGGAGGTGTCCCTGCCCATGGCAAGTAGGGTGGAACTAGATGATCTTTAAGGTCCCTTCCAACCCAAATCATTCTATGATTCTATGATTCATGTATTTTTCAAGGATTATGATTGGACTCTAGAGAACACTTCAGGCCTGGTGACTGTGGGTGCTGAAGCACAGCAGAGATAGCGTGGCAAGCTGCTCAGAGGGTAAAACAATGCAAACCTACAATCTGTGTTGTGGGGTCATCTAAAGGACCAGTCATACCGAATATGATCAAAAATTAGATTTCTCTGGTGGAAAAAATTTGATCTGGCATTTTTCACAGGCTTGGTGTCTCTCCTTTGAAAGGCTCCTTTGTTCTGTGGGTCTCAGGATGAAATTAAATCACAGCTCATGTAAATACTGATTTTTTTTTTTGACTGGTTGGGAGCCAATCTTCTGCAGCTACTTATACCTCCTCCCCTGCATACATACACTGAATTTAACTTCTTCCATCTATCCAAACTGAGGAAGGTGAGGGGCATGTGTTACTTTTCTAGAAACTTGGTGAGAAGTTAGAAGGTATCCAGGCATCCTGATGGAGTGGGGTGACCCTGAGCTTTCTAAATACAGCAGCAAATTCTGGACCTCTGGGGTTTGGGTGTTGCTGCAGCTGCTGGAGTGAGCTCACACACAGAGTTTTTGCCTCTGCAAATTGCTCAGGGGCCATTTCTGACTCGGGCTTTAAGTTGTAATTATTCTTCAGACACTTTGGCAGGACAGCTACTACTGATGGGTTGTTTGTGACACGTCCTCAGCGAGTGCTCAAGCTTTGTAATTTTACATGGTCTGCAACTGGTCACCTGAGTCACACAGTGTCATTCTTCCTCCCACACTGTTCTACATTTGGGACCAATGAATAACAGACTATGAAATTTGGGGTGAACGCTAATTTGGGCTGACTTGCGTGAAGCTTCTGGGAATTGCAAGCATTTCCCAAATGCCCTGTGGTTTTCCAAGAGCTCATGTGTCACAGTTAGCCACTTCCATTCACAAAAAGTTTTACAACTTTTTAACTGTTTAATCAGCTCCTCAAGGGCTGGAGTTCTGTTTTCTGACTGAACTTGCTGGAAATATTCACCCTGATTTCACTGGGACATGGATCTGGCCTAAGTTACTGTAACAGCATGTAATTATATACAAATATAGAGAATGCAAAGTGTATTAACTCAAAACCTTCCAAAATTAAAAGCAAATGCTCAATTAAGATGAAAAAAGACCTGGCTCGAGTTTTGCCCAAGAGACTCTCTAGCCAATGAAGTTCTGGCTATGGATGTTTCCTACCCAGAGACAGAGGAACATCTCATGTTGGGTTTTTTCCTTGCATCCCCAGTAGGGTCTGCTGGAAATTGTTCATTGGACGGGGATTTGGGAATCAGTCTCAGGGGAGATGGATTAGCAGGTAGTGAATTGGTGTGAAGGTCAAAAAGATATCATATTGCATTATTTTATGCACAAGGATGTCTGTTCTCAGTTGTGCATCTACACATTGCACTATTATATAGCAGTGCATTGTATATAAACATGCAGTTCTGCCTTAGTAAAACTCTTCTCTTGTGCAGCTGTAGACCTCTCTTATAAATTGTAAGCAATCAGTGAGACTGACTGATACTGAATATCTCAGATTCATTTTCCCAAAGATAGCATGCTCAAATTTTGCTCATGTCCCAGGTCATGCAGCTGAGTGGATGAGGCAGATGTAGGCTGGGGAGGGGTAACTCCATGAACTACTGAGGCTGTGTCACCCTTGCTCTAGCCCCTGTGTGGAGTGATGCTCAGAGACAGTGTTTGAGCAGGATTTGCCTACCCTCAGAAATGGTTGTTGCTGGCTTGGGCACCCTCAATCCCTGGAGCAACAATAACAGGAAGCTTATAGAATCATAAAATGTTTGGGATGGAAGGGACCTTCAAGATCATTTAGTTCCAATCCTCCTGCCATGGGCTGGGACACCTCCCACTAGACCAGGTTGCTCAGTGCCTCATCCAGCCTGGCCTTATACACCTCTAGGGTTTGAGGGGACAGCCACAACAACTCTGGGCAACCTCTTCCAGTGTCTCACCACTCTCACAGAAAAGAAATTCTTTCTTATCTCCAGCCTAAATCTCCCCTCTTCCAATTTGCATCCATTACTCCTAGTCCTGCCATCCTGGACCCTATTAAAAAGTCCTAGCCCAGCCTTTCTGTAACCCCCTTCAGGTANATCCTGGACTATATTAAAACGTCCTAGCCCAGCCTTTCTGTAACCCCCTTCAGGTATTGAGAAGCTACTGAGGTCCCCCCTGAGCCTTCTCTTCTACAGGCTGAACAACCCCAACTCCTTCATCTTGTCCTATCTTTATAAAGCAGTTGCTCCAGCCCTCTCATCATCTTCATGTCCCTCCTCTGAACCTGCTCCAACAGCTCAATGTCCTCTTATGCTGAGGGCTCCAGTACTGGACACAGTAACTCCAGTTGGGGTCTCACCAGAGCCCAGTAGAGGGGCAAAATCCCCTCCCTTGACCTGCTGGCCACACTTCTCTTGATGCAGCCCAGGACTGGGTTGGCTTCTGAACTGCAAGTGCACACTGCTGGCTTAGGGAAAGTGTCTCATTTGTCACTACAAGGCTGTTCCTTGTCACCCTGTCTGGCTGCACGGAGGTTCTCACCCTCCCTCCAAATCCTTCCCTGGTGCCGCAGCAGAAAATCTCATCCCTTTTGGGCAAACAGTGAGCTCAGGAGCTTTGTTTTATTGAAACCATCAGGCTTGGCGAAAATCTCCAGTCTCAGTGCACAGCCAATGACTTCATCCTTGGAGCTGCCTCCCTGTAACCTTTGCTTTCACACATCTATTAGGAAGCTCCCCGGGAGGGAAAGCCCAGCTGCCAAATAAATCACACCTTCCCGGCAGAGAGGTGTGAGATGCTCAACAGGAACCTGAGCTGCCTGGAAGGGGAGAGATGGGGGATCTTCTGCAGAGATTTTTCAAGCTTGTCCAGGCGCCAGCAGGGCCACATCCTCTGCTGGAGCCATCCCTGTAAATGGACTGGTTCCCATGGAGTTTTGTTGCTCTATTCCCACTGAGGGTTTGTCCAGAGCCTAATCATGTGGTAGGTAAGAAGGAGCCTGTAGTCAATTGTGGGGACTTTTTATTTTTCTTTCTAATTAAAAGCAGCTTTTTTTTTTTTTTAAACATTTGCAAGGGGAAAACTATAATTTAGTTTTATAATTTCCCATTTAATAATTCCCTAATGCCTGTGAAAAGCTTTGAGTTGCAGTTCATGGTTTGGATCTTTATAGTCAATTAGCTGGAGAAGAACCTGGAGAATTGCAGGTATGGATTCACAGAAGTAGGATGATATGGGGAAGGGGAAAACCTAAAGACTGAGAAACTTTGCTTCAACGCAGAGGGGAGAAAAGCCTCCATTATACCATTTAATTATAGACACTTGGGCATCAGTGGTGCATAATCCAGGGGCCATGTCAGCAGCCAGAATCCAGACTTGGTTGGACCAGAAGTAAGATTCCCTCATGTTCTACATCTCTGTAGTGGACGTTTCCATAATCATAGTATCATAGAATAGTTTGGGTTGGAGGGGACCTTAAAGATCATCTAGTTCCAACCTTCCTGCCATAGGCAGGGACACCTCCCACTAGATCAGGATGCTTAGTGCCTTGTCCAGCCTGGTCTCTGCATTTCATCTGCTGGATCCAAAGGAGATGATACTGAGAAAAGGGACCTGGAGACCTGAGAATCCCCTCCAAGCCCTGCCTTTGTGGCCCAGGCCACCTCACTGGTCATGAGGATGATCTCATCTCACAGAAGGTGCTATTCAAAGCTCTCTGGAGGACAGAGCAGGGTTTTGATCTTAATGTGCCTGCAAAAGAGCCAGGGGTTGGCTGGAGTTCTTGGGGGTTGTTCTACATCTGTCTTCTCCTGAGACTGGGAGGCAGGAGGAGAAAAATGAGATGTGAAATTTGTCTTATTTGCTCATCATTCAGGATTGATATCAGAGGGATTTGGACAGTGGGATAACACTTTCACCATTGTGACTTCTGGATCAGGTTTCTGCTCCAGGCTTTTTTCCTTGTAGACTTGCAATCTCCAGCTATCTCTGGAGAAGATATAAAAATTGAGTAACCTAATTCAACAAATTATTGGGTTTTATATCCCTCATTTTTATATCACTCACCCCAGCTCCAGTGAAAACTTCAGTACTTTTGTATCAAAAATGAGAACAGCTTCTGGCTCCCACAATTTTCACTGGCTCAGAGGCTTTATCTCCATGAAGTATAAGTCTGAGAACCATCCCCATCCCTTGGACTTTCTTGATGTCTGGTTTTCTCCACTTTCTTGTGAGCCCATTCTGCTACTGAGCAGAAAATACATTGGGAGCTTGTGTTTAATTCTTCAAGGGAAGGTGAAGCTGTGACCTGTAAGTATTTATAGTGCCCAAAAACTGCAAGTGAGAGATGAATAAAGAAAGGATTCTCTCAGCTGTTGAACAAAGGTAAAACTATCAGGTAGTTGGGAAGGTCAGCATGGGGTTTATCTTGGCATTAGGGCTTTGATGCTGAAGCCAGGTGGGAAGTTGGGATGCCTCCAGCACCATAGCTGTTTCATGGCACCTAGATGACATCAAGGCTACCCAAGATGGTCCATATGTTCTTCATCAGCCCATTTCACTCTTGCTTCATTCCTTTCATCATTCCTTTTTCCTAGGGAATGTCTCACAGGAACAACAGGACATATTCTCACAGAAGAAATGGTGACTTGTCCTGCTGTTCCTAAGCCTTCCATGCAAGTCTGCTGTGCAGAGCTTCCCATTTCTGTGCTGCAGCCTGTGCTGTCAAAGTATAAGTAATCACTTTCATACTTAGTGAGCTGTATGGTCACCAAGGTGTAATATCTGACGGGCAACAGATGTCTGCTTTCTTCCAGGGTTTACAGCATTGTGTTATTGCTCTTATGTGCTCTGGCTCCACACTGCCAGGGAGTGGAGGAGGGGCAAGTGCTAATGCCACTTGCTGAATGAATGTCTCCCACAGTCTTCCTTTTGCTTTGAGGGGGGTCTGTTTTGCCTGCTTGAATAATGCTGGATTTGTGAGTGGTGGGTATATAGCCTCCAAAACGAAATTGTGTTTCCTGCAGTGGAAATGTCTGGTTTTTTTCAGATAGCCTTTATCCAAGCACAGCAGTGTGCAGCTCAGGGAGACTTGTGTTTCTCAAATGTCGCTGTGCCTCCTCAGTGCTACAGAAGATAAAACAACCTGTGAGTAGGATGGTCTTCTGTGGAAATGCCTCATGAACATGACATGCTTGCTCAGGGACTGAGTGGGAACTTGTTTCTCCCATGGTGTGCAGCAGTGGTTCAAGCACAGAGTTTGCTGGTTTAGCTTGATGGAGAAGTTGAGGTGGTGCCTCCAACTCCGCTCCAGTGCTACTGCATCATTTTTTTACTTTTTATAAAGTACTGTGCAGCCTTAAGCTTCCACTTTGATGCCCTCCAGGAAGCCTGGTTTAACGCCTCATCTGAAGGACATGATATGAGTCATTAAAAACATTTTTTAGAAGTCTGGAGGTGACCTGTGGGGCTGCAGGAGACGATCCCTGGGCAGCAGCAAGCTACTGTGTAGTCAGCATCTCTGAGCTGCCAGACCTCTTGAAGCAGCAGTTCTGCCCTCTGCAGAGAGTTCTTGGCTAACCCCAAGCTGCTGAAGTGAGCTCTGTGGAGAGCTCCTGGTCAGTGAGCTCTGGAGACAGCTGTGGCTCAGACAACCTAAATTCCATCCAGACCTTTAGCTGAGTGTTTCCTGGTGGCTACTTTTGAACAGCCCATGGTCAATACTTCAAGCTCTTTGCCCCATGCTTCAAAACTCTCTACTCTGTGATGGTCTGTATCACAGAAGAACAGGATACATGTGTGCAAACAGGATAGATGGAGACCCAAGGCCTGGCCTCCCTCACCCCACATAGGTCACAGATGACCACCTGAGTGCTCCTTCCATTGGTGTGACTGAAGAACATCCAGGTGTCCCCACCAGAGCTGCTCTGGAGGCTGTTTGTCCCCTTTACATATAGTTACAGCTGGGATGACAGCTACCAGCCTGGCTTTAAAGTCTCTTCTGTCTTTTACTGTGAGTGCTGTGGCATTTGAGAGCAGGATATCCATCAAGTGGCTCAGCTGGTGGCTCCTGTCTCTCCTTTGCAGTGTCCAGACCCACACCTGGAAGCCTCTGGCCCCTCCTCAGCCCCACAACCCTATCATCACAGCCCTGATGCAACAGATGATTCAATATTTCCTGTCACTTTGGTCTATGGTGAGCCACAGATGGCCTGTTTTGGCAGGAATTTGGGCTTTAAAACCTCCAGGTGATGGGGGCTATCATGAAAGATGCATCCCCTTGATGATTACACAATTCAGTGATTAGACTATAGGATGGGAATAGAAATGCAGGCTCAGGGATGTAATTTGGCTCCATGGAGATACCTAAGCCCTGACTGCACTAATACTTGTAATAATAGGTATTGAATTGGCTCATGTAGGGCAAGAAAACAACTTTACATCTCCTTTTTAACATCTCTCCCTTTTCACGTCAACATTTCTTTCAGACTTTGGGTGTACTTGTCTTTACTGCTCTAGGAGTAGTGGATGTAAATTGGAAGAGGGGAGATTTAGGCTGTAGATAAGGAAGAAATTCTTCTCTGTGAGGGTGGTGAGGCACTGGAACAGGTTACTCAGAGCGGCTGTGGATGCCCTCTCCCTAAAGGTGTTTAAGGCCAGGCTGGATGAGGCACTGAGCAACCTGGTGTAGTGGGAGGTGTCCCTGCCCATGGCATGATCTCGAAGGTCCCTTCCAACCCAAACCATTCTGTGATTCTATGAAAATACCACTGAGCCAGTAGGGGTGAGCTGGATCAAGCTGGGTCTAATTTAGAAGATGAATGTGCCTGGCTCATGGTGGTCTTGTTTGCATTTTGTGACATTTAAAAATGCACTGTACAAATACCATTTATTCCACCGTCCTCTCTCAGAAAGTGAAACAGGCCTCAGCTCCTTTGGCCACATCCAGGACTGACCATGCATCCGTGTTAGGAAGGCACTTGGCATCTACTGCCCCATTGCGCCCAGATCAGGAGATCTCTAAAGCACCAAGTCCCTTGGTCTCTCTTCTCAGTTGGGCCAATTGCCAAGGTAAATGCAAGTACTTGCAGACAAGCTGTGGAAATGAATGCCTGACTACTCTTGGGAAGAGGAGTGAGGTCTGGAGAAATATTATTACAAATTCCTGGCTTGAATGACTGACTATTCTTGCCTTTTCCAGTGGCTGTGCCCCCAGCAGGACAATACTGAGTGACTTCAGTGGTACATTAGCAAAGAAACTAGTCTGTCAGCTGTGCTTCCCAGCAGGACTTTGGTCTGAAGGATTTTCTCTTTAATTGTGACCTTTACTTCTTGGGTGACAGCTTCCTGAGTGAACAATAGATTGTGGTAAAGCCTGGGCCATCTTTTCTCCGGCTGTCCATGACTTGGAGATCTCTGTATAATCATAGAATGGTTTGGGTTGGAAGAGACCTTCAAGATCATCTAATTCCAATCCTCTGCCATGGGCAGGGACACCTCCCAATACACCAGGTTGCTCAATGCCTCATCCAGCCTGGCCTTAAACATCTCCAGAGAGGAGGGGTCATCTTGGATGAGCCTTTGTTGGAATGAGACACTTTATATCTCAAAAAACCCCCCATAATATAACAAAACAAAAAACCCCACATTCAATTACATTTTCAGGCAATTCTTTTATTTTGTTTTAGATTATCATGAATGATTAAGATCTCTTCCAACCTATTCTGTGATTCTGCAGGTTCCTCCAGCAGCAACAGGTCTGACCTCTTCTCTTGTGATAAAGGCTGAATAAATAATCTCTGATGTTAGTGCATATGGCACATCAAGGCAATTTGGCCTGGTCTGTGAGATATATTCTATATTAATCTCTCCCTCACCTGTAAAGGAGGTGAAAAAGCACAAACTGTTTGATGTTTTCTCCTCCAAATCAAAAAAAAAAACCAACCCTGTCTCCATGGTCCTATTATCTCCTCTTATTAAGTATGTTTTCATGCTGTGCTTTGTTTTTTGGTTTTTTTTTTGGTGCCCACAGTGAATAACAATTTAAATGATACTCTTTGATGCCCTTTGTTCACATCATTTATTTCCATCTCTTTATCTGATTTTGCCAACAGGACCTAATTTGAAAGAGGCTGCAGTTCAGCAGCAGGAGGGATTTAAACACTGTTAAGACTGACATTTTCCCTCATCTCACATCCCGTGGGGTACCTGATTGCAAATTTATAATACACCAGAGGTCTTGCCATCAGAAGATTCAGACTTACAGTAACAGCAACTAATTTAAAAAAGATCTCCAGCGCATCAGTGTCTGGGGCTGGTTTACACAGACTAATTAATCCTTATTTGACCTGAATTAACTCTTAATCTGTGTGAAATGAAAAAGCTTTAGTGAGATACAGAAAATTTGAAAAGATGGGAAATCCTTTCAGAACAGGAGCTTTGTGCAGTTGGGCGACTTGTGTGTTAAAATACTTGTTGGCAGCTGCTGTGGAAAACTGGCCAGTGCATTTTTTCTATTCCTACCTCATTGTTATGAACTAGAGAATATGGGAGAGGAGCAGATTTATTGCCACCAGCAGCTGCTGTCACTTGGTAAGTGATGCAGAAGCAGAGCAGAAGGGTCTCCTCTGTTGTTTTCCCACTGGTATCTTGGACTTATCCAAGACAACTGCAATAGAACACAAGAGAGAAAGTATGTTCCAAAATTTCATAGCCTGCAGGTTTCTTAAAAGGTTTCCCAGGGAAGTGGTGGAGTTGTCATCCCTATAGGTCTTTAGAAGGTGAGTAGACATGGTGCTGAAGGATTAGAGGTGGGTTTTGGCAGCATTAGGCTGATGGTTGGACCAAATGATCTTAAAGATTCTTCCAACCTAGACAATTCTATGATTCTCTGCTTCTTGGGAGCAGCCACCTTATCAAGAACTGCAGACATGAGCAGCAGGTACATGCAGATCAATCACAATGCATGGTTCCTATGCAGCCCCCTTGAAAGTGGGAATCTGTTCCCTTCCAGTATCTTTGTGATAGGGGGAAGATGAATCCTGCTCTCTTGGGAAAGGAGGGCTCATACAGTCTGGAAAAAACCCCGAACTTTCTGGCTCAAAGTTGCATCATGAGGTTTGGCAAGAGAAAAGAATAGTCAGTTGCCCTGTCATGCCTCAGGGGACTCTGCTGGAACATATGATGACCTAATTGCTCATCTAAGATCATATCAAGAACATGAAGGGTCAAACATTGCTGGCCAAAAAGAAAAAGAAGAAAACCGGTGAGAGGGATATGCTGGGTTGGAAGTGAGGTTTGGAGACTAGAACTGAAGCCAGGACAAGTCAAGGATCCCAGGAACATGAGCAAATTTTCACTGCTGAGATCCTGGGGGAATCTTCCTCAGGGTTCATGGCCAGGTTAAGGACCATCTTGGGCTTTGGGAAGCTGTGGAAAAACTGAATGGGTAGAAAAGGATGGACCTGCAGATGCAACCTGGCATTTTGGCTATATTTTATGATGTGCTGTGTCACATTATAGAGCCTGTAGAGACGGAGACTCTGTCAGAGTTCATCCCTGTTTTGCTCGTCTGCTTCACTGTGCAAGAACAGTCATGAGATGCTTGGAGAAAACCAGAAGATTGCCTGTAATGTAATGATGCACCTCCCTTCTGAGGACAGGCTGAAGCAGTTGGGTTTGTTCAGCCTGGAGAAGAGAAGGCTCAGGGAGGACCTCAGAGTAACTTCTCAATACTTGAAGGGGGCCTAGAAAAAGGCTGGGGTAGGACTTTGTAATAGGGTCCTGGATGGCAGAACTAGGAGTAATGGATGCAAATTGGAAGAGGGGAGATTGAGGCTGGAGATAAGAAAGAAGTTCTTTGCTGTGAGGTTGGTGAGACACAGGAAGAGGTTGCCCAGAGAGGCTGTGGATGCCCCCTCAATCCCTGGAGGTGTTTAAGACCAGGCTGGGTGAGGCATTGAGCAACCTGGTGCAGTGGGAGGTGTCCCTGCCCATGGAATGGGGGCTGGAATAGATGATCTTGAAGGTCCCTTCCAACCCAAATGATTCTATGATGCTGTGATTCTATTCTATATTTGAGACTCCAGCCAATGTAGGGCCACCAAACCTTATCTAAACACCTAAAACAAAGGGTAGGATGCTTCTCTCTGACTGCTGTGGACTTGTTCAAAGCCACCCAAAATACACAAGGGAGAAGCTCATTCCATAGTAGGACCTTCCCTGCCATCCCCAGAGACACTACTGTGAGTGCCATTATTATTGCATTAGACCTCCCCTGCCCCAGCCATGGCAGGGAGGAATTTAAAAAGATGCTACCACATTGCCCAGAATAAATGTCACCCACTCAAATCAGTGAGCTGTCAATGGCTCGAAGTAACTGCTTAAAGGTTATCCACTGCAGCTTGTGTCTCTATTTTCAATTACCCCCACTTGTTGGCTTTGAAGTCTTTAGTATGGAAAATAAATCATAGCTCATTGTGCTGCTCCATCACTCAGTAATGCCTGACGTGACAGCCCCAGCAGATCACAAGATTACAGTGATAAGGGTCTAGTTTTAAAATGTTTACCATTTCCCAGATGGATCTTTGACCTCAGACTGCATTAATGTTGTGCAGTTTTTAGGGCTAATGCCAATCTCTGTCTTGCAACATATCATCATTTTAATGCATGATTTACAGTCTGAATTATGGTAATTTATTGTAATAGTGTGGTTTGACCTTTTCAGTATTTCCTATTTTTATTGGCTGGATGTTTCGGTCATTCCCCCAGAGGTTACTGGGATTTTTAGGGTGGTAGAGAGGGAGTGGAGGAGGCAAGGGAGCCCATCAAAGCACACAGTGCTGAAAAAGGCAAAATACAAGGGACTGGGAGAGGCATGGAAATTTAAAGGTGACAAACCCCAGGCCAAGAGGAAAGAGATGACATGTTGTCAGCTCTGGAGATGAAAAGGGGCATCTTTGGGAATGGCTGAAGCCATCCCTGTACCAGGCAGGGCTCTGGAAGGGCTCGTTGTGCCTGCCTTGTGCCAGATCCCCTCTGCCATCAGGGTTTGAAGCTGATATTTATGGATCCAGCACAACAAAACACCCTTGGAGGGTGGATGGGTCTGTTTTTAGAGGACATCAGCTTTGGGAATTGGAATCTGCCCTGACAAGGGAGCAGAACCTGAAAAGGCCAAGATGGAAAGTGAAAAAATAGACCTGATTGTTTCTCTTTTTATTGCCTGCTGTCCAGAGGTGCTACCTCTCCAAGGCAGGATTTGCAGGAACACTATGAGAAAAGAAAGTGATAGCTTACTTTTGAAAAAAAAAAGGAAAAAAGAAAAAGAAGAAAACCCAGAAACACTAAAATAATCCCCTACAACAAAAAGCTTCGATAAAAGCACAGCTGAGCCCAAGGGTGATGCTGATTCTTCATCCTGCTCTTCAATATCGAGTTTGTTCCAGAGGACCCAGCCTTTCCTTACTGTTTGGAGTGGTTTTGGTGGTTTTTTCAAGGACTGCCCTTGGGCGATGCTTTTGAAAGAGGTACAAGTGCCTGGCTCTGGAAGGGAAAAGCAAAAGCAAGCAGTCAACTCCTCTAACGGCCACGGTGTCTTTGCTCTGGAGAAGGAGAAAAGTAGAGAAAGGCTGGGATTCCAGCTCTCCAAGAGGCATTTTGAAAATTGTGCTGATATTGTGCTGTCTGGATAAATACAGATATAATCCCACACCAGAGGGAGGTTGCTGTTATGAAGCTTTGATGGGGAATGAATATAGAAAAATAGAGGCAAAGCAGGTGCAGAGATTTTTTTGCCTTAAAAGATAGGGAGAGATGCTACTAAAGGTGGAATAGAATCATAGAATAGTGTGGGAATCATCTAGTTCCATGGGCAGGGACACCTCCCACTACACCAGGTTGCTCAGTGCCTCATCCAGCCTGGCCCTAAACACCCTCATGGAGGGGGCATCCACAACCTCTCTGGGGAACCTCTTCCAGGCTCTCACCACCCTCACAGGAAAGAACTTCTTTCTTATCTCCAGCCTAAATCTCCTCTCTTCCAATTTGCATCCATTAGTCCTAGTCCTGCCATCCTGTACCCTACCCCAGCCTTTTTGTAGCCCCTTCAGGTATTGAGAAGCTACTGTGAGGTCCCCCCTGAGCCTTCTCTTCTCCAGGCTCAACAACCCAAACTCCTTCAGCCTGTCCTCAGAAGGGAGGTGCTCCAGCCCTCTCATCATCTTTGTGGCCTCCTTTGTACCTGCTCCAACAGCTCAATGTCTTTCTTAAATAGAGGGCTCCAGAACCGGACACAATACTCCAGGTGGGCTGGACCTATCTCCTTAGATTTGTACAGTTCTTAATATCTCAGGCACTTCTGCTTCCAACATCGTGAATTACAGAAGCTTTAATTTTATCCAGGACCAGAAGCAAAGCTAGAAAATGTGCCTGGAGAATGCAGGATTCCAGCATGGCCCTGCTGAAATATGCAGAGAGCAGGGTGACACCAGGACCACTGCTGGTGCAGGAGGTGTTAGTGATGCTCCTGTGGTGCAGCAGAAGTGTCTCCAAGGCAGTAGATGTGGGACAGTGTGATGGATTAACAGTGACATAAAGGAGACCATAAAATGTATATTGTGCACGCATGAAATTGCATTTTCAGGTGATATGTCTCCTCTTGAGCCATCCAACTCATCTCCACCAAAGAGTTAATTTATGGTGTTTACCTGAAGTGATGGCTCCAGGGCAGGAGATTGGGGTTTCCTCTCCTAGCAAAAGGTTGAGCTGGTGGAGATGCAATTCTTCTTGCTATATATCTGCACCAGGTGTTTTATAACAGGCAAACATCCATCCATTCCCACTCATCCTAGAGGCCATTTCCATTACCCCTGGGCTGGGCTGACTAGATGCTGGGCTTTGGTAAAACACTCTGAGTATCTCATGTGAGATGACTTACTCCTAAAACCAGTGAGCACTTTGTACCTCACAGGTGAAGTTTTATTTCATTGTCTCTAGAGAGAGAGGCTGAATTTGTCCTGTGGCTTTTCCCAGCAAGCTTGCACATGCAGTTACACAGTGCCTGGGCTTTAGCTGGTGCTGTTCAATGAGTCATGCCCTGAATTAGACCACTGGCAAGTGTTTAGTCCCTCTGAGACTTCTATCCCTGTGTCAAACTTCATTAAAATTGCCCACAGGTCATTTCTCTTAATGAGTGCTGGTACCTACATGCTGGCCCCTGAGGCACACCCAGATGCATTTGTCATTTTACCCAAGAGAATCAATAAAAAAATGGCCTTAATCCTGGCCACATTGAAGCCCTTGAAGAAGCTTGCTTTTATCTGGACCCACAGAGACAGACAGTTTCTGCCCTACAAACTGTATTTTGGGCTTGCACTGCATTATGGAGTTTCTCAGGAAGTAAAGGCAGCCAAGCAGGGCTGGTGGAACTCAGGATTTGAGTTATTTCCTCTAATTTCCTGGGTTATTTGAGATCAGTTTCCTTCATTTTGATGTTCATTCGCTGAACACAGGCAGCTGGGAGTTGATAAGGTGACTCATGTTTGCACAGCTCCCTTGGGATCCTGAATTGAGACTTTGAGAAATTTTCTGATTGAAACAAAAGGCAAGTGGGAGTCTGAGATCCAGGTAGTTGTTCTGTAGGTCCTTATCAGTGTATTCATAGCTGGCCAGTTGATATCTGGAGTACGGAATCACAGAATGTCAGGG
>VZTY01005802.1:0-31354 GCA_013400935.1 Turnix velox
TATCAGATCTTCACATTTTGGATTAGATCATACAGAAGATGACTGCAGTTCCAGTTGTTTGATCTCTTCAGTCTCAGATGACACACACTGGTGTGGCTCAAGACAGCTCTAATTTATGGTATTCCTCTGGTAATAGTTAATGACCAGGTATCTAAAGTGACCTCTTAGGCCAAACAGTTGCCTACTGTACTAAGAATAATTTTGATAGGACCAAACTTTTTACATTCTTGCTTTGACAAGAACACAGCTGTTCATTAGAACCTTTGTTCTTTCCTCAAGCAAAGCGATCTCCTTTTCTCTTCTGTGTATCGTTTGTTATCTGCATTAGATCAGTAGAAATAAATACTGGTGCATGTACCAGGCTTTATATCCTCCAGGTCTCAAAAGACCTAATTAAACACAGAATCATAGAATGTGTTGAGTTGTAAGGGACCTTCAAAAGCCATCTAGTGCAACCCACCTTCAGAGAGCAGGGAAACATGCCCAAACTGACTGCCCAGCATGTGTATTTGGATGCATCTGACCCACTGCACCTATAGAATGAGGAACATCTAATCCCCAAGAGCTGAGAAGTTGAACAAGTATTGCCATGTGCCTCTTTGATTATTTTTCTCAAAGTCACTGGCAGGTGACTAGGCTGTATGGACTTCTGATCCAGTATGTTCTTAGTGAGTCCCAGTTGTGTTGCTGTGAATTACGCTGGCAAGAGATGGTTATAGAAGGGCTAAATCCTTTAAAGACCCTTTGATATCTAGCTTTTCAGCCAGTCTCTGTAATACTTTTTATCAGCTCTGATTCTACGACAATGAGCTTATTTCTGTTTGATTTTAAAACAAGCATTTCAAAAGGGAAAAAATAACAGTGACTTCATATAATACTGCAGTTTGTGTATTAAATTTTAGCACTCCTCTGCTCTACATATAGAGCCAGCACCTCACACCTGCAAGTTATTGTTATCTTAATCACAAACCCTAAATCTCCTAGAGCATAAGAGGGTTCCTCATTCACTCACATGGTGGATGCCTGCAATTTGGGAACAGAAGGCACTGGACTATGTCTGTGTTTATAAACATGACATTCTAGACAAGCACCAATTGTAAGATTAGAAACAATAGATTACAGAATGCAAGATGTTTGTTACTCTAATAAGCATGATTAGACTGTGGCGGGATTGTGATTGGAATGGGAGAGGTCACAGAAAAAGCAAGGGAGATGAGTCAGAAAGAGAGGCTTTGAATGTGCGGTTATCAGGAAGGCTGCTTCCACCCTGCTCTGGTTTCTGTTAATAAGGCCACAGCTTGGAACAAATCTGAAGACTTTAAAATATAAATGCATTAAGGTACATTAGCTACTGTGACTATAAAGAACGTTAGAGTCATGACATTATCAGATATGTAGGACAAAGAACAGATTCACAGAGCAGCCAGAGAAAGCAAACAATTAATTACAAGAACTGCCTGCCCACATGTTGTTCTTCCCAGGGCCCAATTTCAAAAATTAGAAAGGCATAGGCTAGATGTTAAGATGCTCCTAACCAAGGGAGATTCTGAAACTCACTTCCATTTCATACAGAATGAAGTTTTCTATGAAGTATAGTCATGTATTATTTTTGCAAGGTGTGGAATAAAAAGAAACAAAACAGAAGCAAAATAATGCCTTTAAAGAAGACCAAGGAAAAAGGGTGGATGCTGAAGGATCTCTTGAGCCAATGTACTTGGGCTGTGGTGGGAAGGGGGATGAAAATGAAATAATAAAGCACAATTTATAGATGACCGAAATGACTCTCTCCTCAAGTAACATGTGTCAAATTTTCCATACAAAATATTACAAAAAATGTGATATATAAGACAAAATTTGTTCATTGCTAATTCTGCTAAAGACTGCTAATATCCTGAGTAGGCTCACAGTTATATCAGTCAATATTAACTACTTTTTTGGTCACATTCCAGATTTCTGACCTTTGTTATGAAGACAACACTTTTTCTGAGAGTTTATGTCATACCAGAGAGGAAGTGAATGGCTGGATAGCTTTCCATCTGGCATTAATAAAGACAGAAAGTTTTTTCCCAGGTAGAAATTAAGACTTTTTGTACTTGGTGATCATCAGTCCTTATTACTGAACTGACGCCAGGTGTGTGAGCTGTAAGAAATGTTATCAGCTTGTAAGGAAGTCATCATCAATACCATGAATTTTTAAATTCACTGAATGGATGCAAGTAAACATTCCTCTGCAAAAGAGTGGAAGCGAACAGCTGGCTGTGCTACATTATATTTGGGAATTAAAATGAACGTTCAATGGGAATAAAGAAAAGGAGACCTGGCTAATTTTGGTTGTACATACTTGAAGGACAACAAAGAGGAAAATTGAGACTTGAGTTTTAAAAATTATATGAGTCTTCTAACCATCAATTTTAGAGCACTTACATCACAGAATATTATTAAAAAATCGTTAAGCTGAAGGAAGTAGAGATGTTTGGTAGTCCAGGTTGCTCAGGAACCTCTTTCTGCCAGAACTTCAGAATTTTCAGAGTTGAAATGGAGCACAATACTTGTGCAGAATGCACAGACATGATCAATGCCACTTACACCATGCAGGACAAAAGTGAGAAGCGCCACTTCACTTACTGTGACATTTATGTTCTGCAGAGCTGGTCATGACAAACTTTCCTAACAGAAATATAGCACTGATGGTTAGTACCAATATTAATCAGTTGCACACCTCTTCCTAGCAATTCAATTTTTTTCATGTTTGAAGATACTTTTCTTTCCCATTTTATATTTGAACTTCTACATAGTGTAAAAATGTAACCATAAATGAAGAAAGGGAAAGAAGTGGCTCCTAAAGACATATATATCATGCAGAGTTAGATTGCTCACTCCCATTTTCATGCATGTGAATAACATTTTTGGCTTCAGTGGGACTTCCTGCAAACCCAAAATGGTGATACTTGATGGTGATACCTATGGCTCATAACTATAAATCCCTCACTTTAAGAACAAAAGGCCTATGAGTTAAAAAAGCCAAATAAATGAATAAAATTAGAAGGATACCTTATGTTGAAATATATTTTTCTCTTCTTAAATATATGCTTGCTTTAACATGAAGGACTTAACTTTGGGATAGCTCTGATAATTAATACTGTATGGAGAAGCACCATTAGACCTGTTACAAAATGTGCTCGTTAAACTTTGAGAAGATTTTAAAAGATTTACAAAATACTTTTACTTTTTTACAAAATTCTTTTACTTTTTTACAAAATCCACGTATAATATATGGTCTTAATTTACTGGATATATACTTCTATTTATTTCTTATTCAAAATGTCAATCTCTCAGAAATATGGTTCTGAACCACAGAAAAAAATGCTTATAATTGACCAAGCAGTGACACACAGTTGTCATGTCTCTGTTTTAGTCTTCCTGCATTATCCTGCATTATCTACACTCTCTACTATTTCCTGTTATATATATGTTTGAATTCTACTGTTTTCATTTTAGATCTGCTAAAAAAAGTCCAGAATCTGTTGAAATCTGTGCTACAGGGACTACCGATAGCCCAATGATATACTGTGTATTTCAGCAAAGGAATTAAGGACAAGAATAGCCTCTTTGTTACTCAGCAAAACAATTTAAGTAAGCAGCATCATGCTGAAAACAGATGGAATGATTACTACTTGGTGATACTAAAACTGTGTTTAACTGTAATTCTTGCCCATGCAAAAAAGGAGCTAAAGGATGACCCTGTAGCTTTAGCTGTAGTTAAAACTGTTGGTAAAAAAATAAGTTCATTTTCTCAGCCTTCTTTTCTTGAAAACAGTGAGCACATAAACTATGCTGTGATGGCAGACATGAACTTTTGAAATAAAATGCATTTGTACATTTGTACATGAACACATCATTTAGTGAGTTCAAATACAGAGAGACACTTGATGTGTTTATAAACAGGCATTTTACAGCAATTGTAGTGAATCTGATGATTATAAATGCATATTTAAATCAGTCCATCATTAACAACACATGTTCAAACCCAGAAGTTAATTGCACACCTCCAGGGATAGAGGGGGCATCTCTGGGCAACCTCTTCCAGTGTCTCCCCCACTTTCACAGTAAACAACTTCTTTCTTAGATCCAGCCTGAATCTCCCCTCTTCCAATTTGGATCCGTTCCTCCTAGTCCTCCCATCATAAATCCTACTAAAAAGTCCTACCCCTGCCTTTCTGTAGCCCCCTTCAGGTATTGAGAAGCTACTCTGAGGTCCCCCAGAGCCTTCTCCAGGCTGAACAACCCCACTCCTTCAGCCTGTCCTCATAAGGGAGATGTTTTTCTCTTGAAAGTGATGGAATACACACTTGTGTGCAGGAAAGCAGAAGGAAGAACTTCAAGCATTGAAACCACAAGAGATGAGGGGCCTGAAAGCATTTCAATGAGCAAGGAACAAAGTGATTTACAGAGAGAGTATGTCACCATATTACACAACTCCAGTGGGAGTACTTCTAAAACAAGCTGTCTACTTTTGACATATGTTTATACCTAAGAAAAAGCCTTATGATGCACCTCACATTTCTAGATGGAGAGGATCATGTGAAAAGAGTATCTACCAGACTACCCTATTCCTTCAGCTGACAACTCAGTGAAATATTTCTGTAGGATCTTGTAAATTGTTATATTGAATATTACAGGATATTTCGCAATACCTACTCCAACAGAGTAGTAATCTCAAATGTATCCTCTCACTGCTCTATTTTATGTTACTGTTTTTATGACAGATTGTTCACAAAATATTTAATGTTCTCACTGCTCATGAAACATATTGCAGGATACGAGAAGCTTTTAACTCCTTAATGGGTAAGTAAATACCTAATACACAATAAAATATGTTTTTTTCAGTAGACACACGCAACAGCTGTAAAGTTGCAGTTCTTTTTCCTTTTTATTCCTTATCATTCACATGAAATTAAATATTCTTGGAGATAAAAGTTTGCTATTGAACAAAGATGGAATCAATGCAATACAAACTTGAATGCTTTTCTCAGGGGAAGAGTACAAAAGGAGGAAAGAGAAGAGAGGGGAAATGATTTAACCAGCTCTAGACTTGGTTATACAATTCTTAACTCTATTTCTTTTTAATTACATTCTCTTGCAAAGGAATTTTCTCATTTTGTTATGATAAGTAGCTCAGACAAATTTTCATACTCCTGGTATTACTGGAAGAAAATCTTCCTACAAGATGGGGTAGACTTTATGCTGTCTTTAATATATATTACTGGAAAATAAAACAACCTCATTTAAGTACACATGGATAACCTCATAATAGTGCAAATACATTACTGTAAGAGCTAGCAGACTGCAGCCTGATACCAAATAAGCTATTGCTGAGCCCCAAGGGAATCTACACAGTGAATTCTTCTCCTGTCACATGCAGACTGTGGAGTCTCCTCAGCCTGGGAGTGTGGTAAACCCAAAACTCCCTAGATGCTTCTAAAACTCAAGTTGTACTTTGTTCTGAAATCACTAATTATGTAACAACACATCTGATCAGTGCTGCGGTGTGCGAGATATCTTCTTACCCATTTCACGACTCCAGAGGGTCAGGCTTCAGACAGAAATAATTCCTGCATTTAGGCAGTGCTCGTTAAGAGTAGGAGGAACAGAATTTCAGCTAAAGCAAGGCGAGCTCTTCTGCATAACTTTCTCCCACACATCCCTGCCAGTGCCAATGACCTGTTTCACCCCCTGCTATTGCAGACTTGGGCCTTCATGTAACTCTGCCAAAACACCTCAGTCCTGACCTGTGACATCCTTTTCTATTCAGGTCCTGGGGCTCCCAAATGGTTCTGCCAAGACCTTCTTCCTGACCTGCACTGAGCTCCCTGCTATTTCTCTCTCCTTAGCCACCATGCAGCTTTGTGCAAAGGCCACTCCAGTGCCCTGCTCTACCTCCTGCTATCTTCGCAGTCCTGGGCCCCTCTGGGGATCTGTAAATAAGCCTCCATCCTGACCTGCAGCAATTGTTGCTGTTAGGATCCAGGGGTCTCTTCTGAGTATAGCCTGCCAATCATTCCAGACCATTGCCTAGAGGGACTGGGGGCGGTGGGGGATTTTTCATACTTTTCCCTTTTTTTTGGTGGGAGTAGGGAGAAAAGAGGGAGGAAAACGGAAAGGGCTGTTTATAAAGCTTAATAGAACTGATGAAGAATTTAAAGAATACAGTTTAACATCTTATGAAAACAAAGGCTTTGCTCTGGCTCACTGCAGCAAAAGCACTTGAAATGACACTTTTCTACTTGTGAAAATACAACATGGACTGAAATGGAAGGAAAGTGCACATACGCATAGGAAAAAAATAGAAGCAATCAGAGATCCTCACAGACAAAATAAAAACTTAAATTTCTTTGTGTGTAACTGGAGATGCATCCCTGCCCAGCCTCAGCTTTGCTGCCTTGTAACTTTTGTTACTGATTTCCTATATTCAGCATTTTTATTCTCCTCCATCTTTTCATGTCATTGCTTGCGTGGGCTGTAACCCAGCAAAAGCTGATGTGTGCTGAGTCTCACTGAGTTGGGGGGATTGGTTCACATACCTAACATTACTCTTGAGTGAAAAAACCAGCACATGCTCAGAACGCAAAGCATGATATGTTTGAGATGGACGTTTTTAAGTAGAACTTCATATATTAAAAGAAATATCAATACTAATGCCATCTTCAATTTTATTAATGGACAAGATGTCTCACTTTAAATGCATAAAACTACTTTTAATAATGACATAACTCTTCTTATTCCATAGTTTAGGATGCAGACATAGCTTTTTTTCTAAATACATTCCTTCCAAACTCCAAATCTTAGTTCTCTCAATCTGGAATTTTTTTCTTCTTTGATCAGTATCAGCGTGTTGCACATTCTCACACTCTTTTGTTTTGGTTTGCTTCTAAGCTGTTTTGAGTTATTTCAGAATTTAAGTGTTTTTACTTCCCAGATTTATGTCAAGACTGTAGATTGAGATTGTTATGATACATTTGGGACTGTTTGATTTGATTACTCACTTGGAAGGATCATCTGATAGTTTAAATTGCTGCCACAAAAATGTTTATTTGGAGATTTCAAGGATTTCTAGGATAACTCTAGAGTTTATTACATGATGCAATGGATGGAAAGTAATTTTAGACATGTAGGAGTATTGCTGGGCTAAGCAAAATAAAAAAGAAAAATGCTTCATTTCTCTTTGAAATTAGGTTGAAATAAAATTTATAGATATTTCAATATAGGAATCAATTCAAAATGTAAAATGAAATTATCATGTCAGTACCCACAGACTTAATATAAATCTTAAGAAAATAATTATATTTGCTTTTAATTTGTCCCAAAGAAATAAATGTCATTTCAGGAACAATTTAGGAGCAACCAAAACTATGGGACATTCAATCAGACATAGCTACAGGTGATCTTTCCAGTACTTAGTAATTTTGGCTTTGGTTTTAATTCACTTTGAGTTCATAAGCGATCTGCATTTAAACCTCAGGATCCCACATAAATCACCACTGAAAGAAAAACATAAAACAGCCAGTCTTGACAGGCACTGTGTAAAGATGTACACTCAGCTGTATTCCAAAAAGGGAACATAATAACTTTATAGTGTTGCAACAGTTTGAACCTTGGCCATTGGTGGGAAAGTGCAACACCATAAAAACATAAACATGACTGCAAAAGACTATTTTCTACATGAAAAATTGCTGATACTTTCTGACTGTAGCTGGATCACTTCTCACCACCCTGTTTCATTTTGGGTAAAGAAAAATAAAGAAAATAGAACTGACATAGATTATTTTGTTTATGTATTTTAGGTAGCAGGAATGCACCCAAATGAAATGGAATTCTTAACTGCATAAAGACCTAAATAAGTTAAATGCAGAGACAGGCATGATAGAAATGTGTTCTTGTATTGTAAATTAATTCCATTAAAAAGGCCTTGTTAAGTTGACTTAACTAATCTAGGTGTACCTGCTCCAGCATGGGGATTGAACCAGATGATATTTTGAGGTCCCTTCCAATCCCTGACATTCTGTGATACTGCATCTAGAACAGTATTTAGAGATGACAAGATGGCAGGATAAAGGGCGAGAAAGCATAACAGATCTCAGAGAGATATATTTATAGCATATATTTTGAAACACGATTCTTCAGATTCCTAAGTTTAGATTTTCATTTTACAGCCAGAGGCCCAACCAGGATCTAAACTATAGCAGGAGAGCCCAGAAGGAACTCTAGCAATGCCAGCTAAGATACCTCCAGTGGCATGGATGGTTTCTAACCCTATTGAACTGTCTGCTGATGTCTTGTAAACTGTCCCTCATAAAACCATGCCCAGAAATCCAAGCACTTTCTGAATAAACTTTCTGATTCAACTTTCTGATACAGTTTCAGGAAGCCTGAACGAATGTTGTATTAAATCCTTGCAGATGAGGCAAAGAAATACAGCTTCTTGTGTTCCTTTCTTCTTTTCTTCTGTATTTATACTGCCTGAACAACAGCTTGCAAACCAAGGAAACAAATAAAACTCAACCCTGCTCTTACTCAGATGGTTTTCTTGAGGCCACATTTGCTACAGAATTCTTCCTTTGTGTCCCAATTCTCCTTCAGCACTATGATGATCTTCATCTTGGTGTTCTAAAGAGCTTGATGCTTACTACTGATTTGTACAACACCATCTGAAATGGCTCTACCTCATGTGGAAAAATTCAAATTCACAGATGACAGCAGGGAGAGGGTCATTCCCCACTGGAAGTAGTGTCTTCTGTGGGCTGTACAACAACACTACCAAAGACAAGATCTTAGGTAACTCAATCTGATTTACACAGATACATTTCAAAGGTTCCAGAAATCTGGTGAATGTAGGGCTTCAATAGTGAAAAATGCAAGCACTTCTTGAGACTTATGTTCCATAACACAGCTAAGGGGAAAACAATAAAGATATCCTAGTACTAAAGGTGCACCTGAGGAAGAAATATCATTTGTTCATGCCAACATTAACTTAACAAGTTCTTAAATTTGTATTGCATTACATTCCAAAAGTGCACAGGGAGAATATAGGTACAGAAATGTGCCAGCTGTCTTTTAAAATAGTCTAATGACATCTTTACTTTCCTTATCAGGATTTGTAGTGGCCAGAATATAAACCTTACTGAGCACAACTGACATGAGAGGAAAGGGTGGCGAAAGGGAGGAGGAAAATCAGATGTGCTAGAAGTTGTGTGACTGAAATAAGATATTGAATTTTGGGTTTTCACAATGAAATAATCCAGGACAAATGAAGTGCTGAAGTAGGATTTAATTCATTGAGTAATAGGATTTTGTACCATTTAGTAGGATTAGGCATGTTAAAGAAAGACTTACTTATTTCAGTTTGACAATGGATGAGAGAAGTGTATAGTGCTCTTCATTGTTATTTTAAGCAATTTATAGGATTACTTAGTGGTGGAGGCCCTGTGCTCCCTCTATCTGTAATGTGTCACAGTAATAGTGATATTTCTATAATTGCAGTTCTCTCCATACAGTTTCAGAACCACAACAGTTGAGGGATCAAAGGTGTGAAGGCTAGTGGAGGGGAGCAGGGAGGGAAAAGAGGGATGTCAGGGCAAAAGAAGTAGAAACCAATTAAAACACTCCTTTATTAGGACCATGACCTTGGTGACCTCAGCTCTCCAAGTCTTTGAGACAGCAAGCTCTGTGTCTTAGTAGTTTGTTTCAGGGGGTTAATGCTAAAGTGCTATCTGTGTTTTCTCCAATGATGTCTGCCAGTGACATGGCGAGGGACTGAAACCTCTCTTGCAAAGTGGTTGGGAGGAGGAAGAAGTTGTTTCTCAGTAACACTTTGGATGGGATTTCCTGGAACAAATGTTATTTTTCTTTTCTCTCCTCCTCTCTTTTAAATTAAAAAATCAAACATAGAAACCCCTCTAGTGCTTTCTTACTTTTTACTTTTGTAATATTCCCTGGGTTTCATGCAGTTGTTTACATTTGTTGGCAAATGTATAAACAAAACTATCAGCACGTCTAAGATTATAGAGCAAAAGGCATGCACAAAGAAAGCTGGATTTTTCCCAGCAGAGTGCTCATTCTGATGCACATACATGAAATGACAGCTCATGTCAGGAAAGTGCTCAGGTCAGGAAAAAGAACTTGAGAAAATGGATTATTCTTTGGGAACCTGAAATGTAGCTTAATTCAATCAGTGTTAGAGCCTTTTTCATAATTAAGTTGTTCATCGTGGCCATTTTCTTTCTGAATTTAAAACATCTGAAGTTAAAGAACAAAACCTTTCTCTCCAGAAACACAGATGGCCGAACTATACTGCCAAGTAGTTTAAAGAATTCCTCTGGAAATCTGTGGAGGCTGCATAATGCACAGCTCTAGATAATTTTAAACCAGAAAATAAGCCACAGTGGCAAGGCCACTTTGCTCTGAAAACTCTAGGGCTCTGCTGTGAGCAAGAAATGACCGTTTTCCTTCTGGCAGCATTATTACTGAAGAAACTGCAAAACTAGGTGCCTGTAATTGGATGATGTTCTGTCGAACCCTGAATTGAAAATACAATATGCAGAATATTAAAATCTGCCTTTTATTCTTCCTAGTTGACCAAGCATGAGTCTATTTGCAGCAGGAAAAAGTAGCTAATGGAAAATAGCAGTCTTTAAAATCTTCATGCCACAAGTTCATAAAGTGCTTTCGCCATTCAACAGTTGTTGATCCACATTCTCCTTGCAGAACAGAGGACCAACTGCAGTGGATGCCTACTTAATGTCCCTTTCTATGTAAAAGAACAGGAAAACTTATTAAAAACTTGTTAAAAATATCTTCTAAAGAACAAAACAGGTCTTATGCATGGACCAATAATCTTTAGCAGCATTGGCAGTAAGTTATTACATTCCCATGGTCTTAACAGAACAGAATTTACCTTTAAGTCAGGGACTTGGTGAACTTTTGAAACCAATAACAAAAAACAGAAAAGGTAGGTCTTCTCAAAATTGGAATGTGGATATTAAATATGTGACAATGCTAATCATCACGTAGCAGAATTAGTTGAAAACTAATCTCTTGAAATTTAGTAATTATTTCAGGCAGAGACAAAGCAGAGGGGGGTAAATAATCTAACTAAACTATCATTCGCACTAGCATTAGCAGTGGCATTAGCCTCCAGGTTTGACAGGACCCTTGGCAGGCTTCAAGAAAATAGGTTACCCAGCAACAAATAATAAATATATATTTGTGCCATCTGGCAGCAAACACTAATTCAAAAGACAGGACAAATTAGCACCGATGGTCAGATTCATGTTTTCTGTTCAGAAATTCTTTTCTTGAGATATGTAATCTTTTTTAAACAGCAATTATGCCTCCGAGAATTCTTGGGAGGTGAATGTGACAAATGTTAAAAGTAGTCTGTATGCTAAAAAGCACATTTGGGTACTCATTCTTAACAAGCTTGTTTAGGTGAGCTATAAGGCCTCTGAAGTGACTAATGAATATTTAATCTTCTGACTTCTTGGAGAGTCTCATGATGTTATGATTTTCTTCTCAGAACTCCGCACCATTGCCAGCAAGCAATGATGTAAGAATTAATGCTTTCATTAGGGGAAACTTCCAGTTCCCAGAGCACTAGAAAAATATGTGACATGTTTCTGAGATTCAAAACTTGGAATGCAATTTTATTTGAAATATATTTTGGGATACCAGCACATGAAACTTTTTCCTTCCTGCCGCTATGCATATCATTAGCAAACCAAAGCATTACAAAGATACCTTCATAGGATCCTAGAGAGAGAGACACTAGTAGTGGGTGTAAAATTAACTAATTTGGAATTTATTTTTGAACATTTCTCCTTGTTGAGTTGAAACCATGTTTTTCAGGGCTTTTTTCCCCCTACAGTCATTTTACCTGAAATATATTTGAAAAGAAAACAAAAACTGAACCTGTAATCTAAACAAGTTATCTGCAGTATTCCAAGTTTCTATCCATGCATTGCTTTGTTAGAATATCAAATATTGCCCAGATCATAATGACAAAACAACTATATATCACAATCCAACACAGTCTGACCTGGGGAATCATAGAATGTGTGGAGATGGAAGGGACCTTGAAAGACCATCTAGTCTAACCCCTCTGCAGTGAGTAGGAACTAGACAAGTTGCTCAGAGCCCTGTCAAGCCTGGCCTTGAATGACTCCAGGGATGGAGCCTCCATCACCTCTCTGTGCAATCTGCACCTTTCAAATCAGTAGTTTTGAGCATGTGATATGCAAACACTTCACTGCCCCTTAATTGCTTTAAAGAATCCATAAAGGAAAGAAATTCTACCATCAGTAAATGTGAATTTCCTACGCAGAGCTCTGCCTCACCACTAAACCAAATTACCAAGCAAAACCAACCCAAATACTATCCAGTGACTGCAAAACCATTGGAACTACCGTGCCAGATTAGATATGGGTCTGAAATGCATGGCTTTGCACTCCTAACCTTCCTCTAGAGAAAGAAAATTTAATCCAATAATACATATATCTTTGACACAAATAATTTGGAGGTCTTACAAGTAGATCTCCTATTCTAGAAGAACAGTGTCGTCAGTTGCCCTTGGTCAAGCCTCAGATATAAAAGCAGATTAAATAATTTTACTAGCACACAGAATGTAAATAATACTTGCAGAACTTCACCAGTCCTTCATAAGACAAGATTCTGCTATTCTTGGAGTGCATGACAAGGTTTTTCAGTACATCTTGGAGTAAGTAATCCACAAACTATTGCTTAGTGCAACCCAATATTAAATATTTCTTTTTAATTGATGAAACAATAATGAAATATGGTGCAAACAACTGAAGAATGAGAGCAAGTGTTTCAATTAGTTCTGCTTAAATAATGTAACAGCCATACTCTTCTGAGTCACCATTCCATAAGGGTTAGTTCTGAAAGATACAAGTAACAGAATTTGTTCCAAATATATACCCCAAAAATAAGCTATTTAGTTCTACAAACTCAAAGCACCTGTCTCTAGAGTCAAAACAAACTCATTACAAACTAGAATCTACTGCAAGGTGACATGAGACTAAAATGTTGATTTAGAAAAATGTCTTTAGTTTGAGCAAATAAACCAGGAAAGGCTTTTGAACCAAACATTGAACAATATTCAGAACAAAAGAAGGGTATACTTCAAACATGGACATTAGAATCACATTTGCTACTACATAGCTGCAATTTTCTTTCAAAAGACGTAAAATACTAACTTTCCACTGCTGTTCCAGGTAATTGAAGGTCGGACAATTATCCAGAATAGGAGTAAATTCTGTATCCCACTGCTGAGGAAAAGGAATTTGTCATGACAACACGGTACAGCATGCTCTATAGCAGTGCTGAAAGTTCTGTACCAGAGGAGACCTGATTTTATCTTGTTCAAATACTGTAATGCCAACAAAAACTCAGCTTTAAAAGGCCCAGTTCTGTGAGGTGTAGAGCATGTTACTTCTATCAGAGTCACAGTTCGTATAATTTTGAATAGACAATTAAGTCATAAGAGTAGCAAACTCTGCAAGAGCAGCAATATACTCATGACTCAATTCCTTTGTAATGAGAGTTAGTATTTACTCTCTTTTGTCTTTTATCAGACTATACTCTTTGGTTTTCAATCATGTTCAGAAACACAAATGATAAACAACCTAGAATACTCCCTATTGAAGGGCATTAATACTATACACATTTATTTCAGTTGTAGCAGAGTGAAATTTGTTTAAATTTGAGCATGTGAGTACCTACACACAGCTGAAACAGCACTTCTCCCCAAAGCCCCAAAACGTGACACATGTTTGTCCTATCCATCTCTTGGAAACCTGAGGTAGGATATTTTTTCTAATGACAGATGACTCACAGCTTTCAGAAAAGTTTCTTTAAGATGCCAGGCTAGGTATCAAAGATCATTAGTAATTTAAAAAAATGTTAGTTCTTTTCATCATGGCACTGGATATAGTTGAGTCCAACCAGGAAGAAATCTGATTCCCTGTTTAAATTAAATACACTCTGTTTCTGCAGTAATGACACTGAATACTGGCCTGACCTTCCCAAGTATAACAAATGTTTATCCATTTAGTAAATGCTTTGACCTTTTTTTCCCCATAGGAATCATAATTCCTTAATAACCAACCAAGAAAACTTTCAGTGATATACCATTTAAAGAAAAAGATCTGAAGAAAATCATTGCAGTTTGTATGTGTTTCTATAATACAGCCTCTAGAAAAGAGAGACTGCTGCACATGCTGGAAAACACACAGTTCCAACTTCACATAATTTATAAATGTAACATTACAAAATGGATTGTTCTATGCTACTTGCAGCAACAGGAAAAGAGATTTTATTATCTGAGCCCAGTTTTTTGTCTTTGCCAAGGACAGCATTCACACATCGTAAGGACTGCACTCCTCCCAAACAAAATATTCAACATACCTGATTCACATGATGTGATGATGGTTATTGCTTCCTCTTTTTCAAGTTTAAAACCATTGAAACCTTAGGATGATTTTTTGGTGAAAAAGAAGCAGTTAAATTTCAAATAATCCTTTGAGAAAAATACCATTCTATTGCATTATGGCAGGCGTAAACTACACTTTGAAATAATTCAATATAAAAATTCATACCAAAATTAAGACATTAAAAACAGGAAACAGAAATGGCATGGCTATAAAATATGACCTTTCTTTTATTTCTTCTGATTTGTTCCTAGCTCTGATTGTATTCTTTTGTTCCAAAATATTAAAATCAATTAGGTAATTTTGGCTTTTATTTCTGTTGGGAAATATAATCTCATTCTTATTACTTCTCACAATGAACTAAAGTGGCTAAGGATCTAATATTTTTACTCAAGTACTTATATGCATATAAGGCTCCATACAAGCATAATTGTGCCACTCTAAAGGCTCCTTGTCCTGTAAAAGTGGTAATTTCCTTAAGCATCTATGAACACGCACATCTCCCTAAATCTAGATGAGGATTGCTTATAATAAATTGCTGTATCAGCTGAGTAAAACTGCTTGACCATATGAATTGGAACTATTGTTGCCTCCAATTTCACAGTATCGAACTAAATAGTAACAAGAATGAGAGAATTAATTCATATGTAATTTGTCATGACTGTTTTGAGCACTGCCCTTCTACCTCTCCAGGTTATTTTTACATGTGTGGTCCTGCGCCTTACTGGGCTGCTTTTCACTTCAGACTTGAAGCATTATTGTACTAAACTCAATTTATAGAGCTATGGGCAAGAGCATTGCCATGGCTAACATGCCATGCAAACAAACAACATGTGACAAAAGTTAATCCCATTGCATAGTGCTGATCCAGCACTGAATATGAAATGAGAACTTGCAGAGAATGGAAAACTGAATTTCATATTTTGCAACTACCGGAAAGTCCAGCTTAAGAAAGTGCTGTAAGAAACAAAAAGATGTGAAATAATAGGCTCCCTTTTTTTCCCAACACTTTCTCTCAACTAACTGTCCAATGATAATTTTTAGATCTACTTTTATCAGAAATGACAGAATTAGTATGTCACCTTATTTTAATGCTTTCCACTACATTTTAAATGTATCAAAAAAGTAAAGATTAGTCATGATTTTTGGTTTTAAAATAAAGCTTTTGTATGTGTTCAGACTGAATCTTCTGACAACTCTACTTCATAATTGTGAATTGTTCAAAATGCAACTGGAACTCATGTTGTGTCTCTTAACTGAAGAATCACCAGAGCTCTTTTGGGGTATTTTGAAACTTGTAGGAGTTACATTAATTCCCATGTACCACTAAGTACTGTGCCCTAGCAGTATCTATCGGTACTGTATGAAGACAGAATAAATGCAAGAGAGAAGCAATGGATAGAGTGGGTATATAACTCTGCTCTCCAAAACTGACTACAGAATCTTTCTGGTTTTTTTCCTCATCCTAAGGGACAGCATTTTTCCAGTGTGCCAAAGAGAAAACTCAAAACTATGTACCCTCAGGCTATCAGCTCTATACTTGAGTAACCACCTTCTTTTGACTTGCTGCAGCAGAAGTGGAAACCTTTTGGCAGCCTTCTTTGCACTTTAAATAGCATGGACTCTTTGTCTTCATAAGCTGTTTCACAGTTTGGAGGTTAGGTGCTGACAGACTTAACAAGTTATGGTTTGCCCAGTGTGCTGATGCAGGAAGGAGCAGGTTTCATGCACTTAGCTGTGCTATTCTGGAGATATGACCACACGTAATGTTACTTGGAATGAATGCAGAAAGATACTTCTCCATCACCTAAAGTAATTTAAAGCTTGGCAGATGCAAATCTCCTTGCCATCATCTAGTTCTAAACCAATCCTTCATAGTTACCTACATCTCCAAAACAAAGCCAGAATATCCATTATCCAAACCTGTGTTGTTACATATATTTTTCCAGCAAGGTAAATTACAGAAGAAAGTGGAACACACTGCTTCAGTCTTTCCATTACCCTTTAATTATCAGCGTCTGAAGACACAATTAATTTTGAAATTAAGACTGTCTGCTTGCATAAAAACATATCCTAGGAGTAGGACTAGGAGTAATGGAAGCAAATTGGAAGAGGGTAGGTTTAGGCTGGATATAAGAAAGAAGTTCCTTACTGTGAGGGTGCCGAGACACTGCAACAGGTTGCCCAGAGAGGTTGTGGATGCCCCCTCCCTGGAGGTGTTTAAGCCCAGGCTGGATGAGGCATCGAGCAACCTAGTCTAGTGGGAGGTGTCCCTGCCCACGTTAGGGGGGTTGTGAGTAGATGATCTTTTAAGATCCAACCCAAACTGTTCTATGATTCTATTCTAATAAAATAAACAAGGAATTTGCATTTCATCTTCCCACATAATCTCTTTAGTTGTGGAATTTTAGTCAGTTCTTGTGTTTCAGTGATATATATTACCTCTGGTCTGGCTATTGCCAAAGAGAATGACTGTGTGTACGTGTGTGCATGTGTGCGCACTAACTGCAAGAGGGAACTTCACTAAAATTCAGGAGCAGAGAACAGAAGGTAGGTTTGTGTGGCTGAAAACAAATCTGGGGTTACTGCAGAGTGGACTGGGGTGAACAGAGAGCACTTCCATCAACATAACCTAGTCTGGCCTGGGTGCCATCAGTCCCAGTAACTGTAAAGTGATTTACAACTCACAGTGATTACATGTAGCACTGTCCAAAAACACCTAAAAATTGCAAGGTACCGTACTTCGGGGTTCAATATACTGATTCTAGGCTATACAATGCAGCCGATATTTAAAAAAAATCACATTCTTTTTATTTATCCTTATATTTAAAAATCCATTCTGATCTACAAAGACAAAATCACATTAATTCAGTTTCTTGTAAAAAGTATACAGCTTTCAGTTCTAGTTCTTGCTAACAATAATCATATTAACCTGCAGACATTAACGATCTTTCCAATATTGGTAAATGTTATTACCTTATTTGTGTAGGTAAAAAATAAAAATGTTATAACTATTTTCCCACAACAGGGACAGACAAGGTCAAATGTAGAAGTGACCTGTCTACATGTGATACAACCTCCTGACCACAGTAATGCCATTTTCTAAAGATATAGCAATATATCTTTAGACATCCTGTATGAGACTCAGAACACCATTAAGTAAAACAACAAATTCACATGTAACAATGACACGTATTTTCATTTTAAACTTTCCCAACAAGGAATGCACATGTAGACAAAGATGTTAGTATGTCTGTCTGGCCTGTGACAAGTCAGATTATAAGCTGATTAAAATACTAAAACACAACCATATTTTACAAGAACTATTTTCTGTGAACCTAACCAAATGAGAAATATTTTTATTGTCCTGAAACAAAATTTGTTGAATAAACTGCTGAAAACAATTAATTCATTTTAAATACTTGATTTTAAAATTATTTAAATAAAGTGGTGCAGCTAATTGTAAGAGCCAAAACCAACAAGCATGAAGGAAAGGACTAAATATGGTCTACTTAGAAGGCCTAAAGAACACATACGACTTGAAGGATATGCCACACATAAGCTCTTGCATATAAAGCACATGCAAAAAGCTAGAATTTAAAAAACATGCAGTTTTTAAGGAGACCAATGAACAGAGCAAGAACAGCAAGAACAGAGAAGTTTTGTATAGTATCTAATTGACGCACATCTAACAGCCATTTTGAAAGTACTGTAGAAGTTAACCCAGCTTATCTATAGGATAACTGTACTTAATTTTGTTTTAATTTGAGGGCTTTTAGAACCCCATGGGCATTGAAAATCAGCTACAGAACATAAATTTTGTACTAAAATTCCCATACAGCAACTGCACTGCTAATGCTAATAAAACAGCATGGGAAAATTTCAGAAGAATTCTGCCTAGAGAAGGAAAGCCTTGGACAAATCAATGCTTGATGAGAGGGATAAAAAACATATAGCCTTAGCCTTCTCTTTAAAAATCACATTCCACTAGGGCATCAATTAAAAATATAAAGAAAAAAAAAAAAGGAGATCGCTGTACCTAATGAAAACAGTTGTCTTTAACATATAGCATCTTCTGTTGCAAGGTATCTCAAAATGAACAGAGGCTAATAAATCCTAAGCTGAAACAGAACAATATCTTGCCTTAAAACCTGAACTTAATTAGCCCAAGGGTGAACAATTGGGTAGATTCCTCCTGCAGCTGATGATTAGCTCTCATTATTTCAGGCTGTCTTCTAGGCTATGTAGCAGAGCAATGGAAGACAATCAGGGGGAGTGTTTACTTCAGAGGGAGAGTGCCTACCAATGCAACTCTAGATTTCACTTCACAAGACAGCACAGGTTATTTAAATTCCAGCACAGTAAGATGTCAAATGTGGACAGTGCAGGTCAAAGAAGTCAAGGAAATAAAATGGAAATAGACTTGGGAATTTTACTACAAGCAGGAATCAGTGCAGCAATAAATATATGTTTGTCCAAGATATTGTAAGTACTAATGTGTGGAAACATGTTTCATAAAGAAAATAAATTTTTAGGCATAGAGATAGGCAAAGGATGAAAAATGGTATTTTCACAAATAATTTAATAAAAATAGTTGACCTTGAACCTGAGCTAACAAGGAACCACATCTCATTGCCAATGAATAAAATCATTCTGACTAATAAAACACAATACAACTGCTCCTTTCGTATGGGCAGAACTGTGTGTTCCCTGTAATTCCAGTTATGTAGTGATGTAACTCTCAGTTATGACAGATTCTTGGAAACACTGTTTTAAAAATGAGATGAAGTTCAATAGCTACATTTTAAGCAAAGGACACTAATTTTACAAGCTAAGTGGGACAGTAAATTCCCAGCCTGCAAGAGAGTAAATACTTCTTCAACATTGAGTCCCACACAGTGAGAACCAGGAGGGAGTATGTGACTGGAGGATGTACCTACATGTAACTGAAATACAGTTTCTGATATTTGCAGAGCTAGGATATATAAACAACGTACAATTTGCATATGATGATAGGCTCAGATAATGGAAGGCAAGCCCCATGAGAGTTCCACTTTAGCTCCACTTGTACAAAAATGTATGGAAGCACTTACTATGCCATATCTATAGGTCCAAGCTAAACTATATGAGCCTTGAATATATGGAGAACAATGAGCAAAGCAATTAAGTATTTTACAAAACTCACAAATATTACACAACTCTTAAGGCTAAAAATTAATTTCAGAGCCAAACACAATTGAAGCAGAATACAGTCATTCAAGCAGCAGTTTGGCCTGGCCATCAGGATTAACATCTTCAGCTTCTTCAAATTCATCATGGGAATAATAGGAATCACAAGTGCTCAGCACTTTGTTTTCATCTCTTAGGCAAAGATTCTACCTTGTGAATCAACAGGAGAGTTTTGAATAAATGAGTTTACCTATACCATCTACTAGAAGACCAACAAACAAGAGTTGCAATAGTTAAACTTAGATGGCATCAAAGGAGCTATACTCCAGTTCAGTCCTTTCTATTTGCAACTTTTGGTATTCAGCCAAATAGATGTGACTAACTAGGACCTGCAAGTTAAAATTAAAATGCTGCATGACTGTTTCAGTTCTTATCCCACACTTCCTCCTTGGGTAAAACTCTCCATTATTACTACAGAGCCTGTATTTTGTCTCCTGTCTCCTTTACCATGTGTCAACCCCTAATTAACATAGACCCAAACATACACTAGTGTGACTGTTTGGGAATAGTTATGTATTCTTTTCAGTATCCAAAGAATTTTTATTCAAGACCTTGGAGGTAAAATAGAGACAACATACAAGCTCAGCTGATGGACGGGCTTGGAGTAGATGGAACATATTACATAATGCATACCTAAATACAGTAAAAAGCATATGAAAGAAAGTATTGGGCTTAAAAGTCCAATTTAGAAAAAATTTTTGGTTGAAGATATTTTATTCCCTTACTTCAAATAACAAATGTAGGGGATTCTGATAACTGTTCAACCAAGGGATTAGAAATCATGAACAAGTGCTGTATTTGTATGTTGTTTTTACTACAAAGAAAGGAAAGAATTTATGTTATGCAGCAGAGGCCAGCATTTTCAAAAAAATACTTATTTGCATTCAAACTATTGAGTACCACTCTGAAAGACATTAGAGGTAATAATTTCAGTCACAGATCAACTGAAATTTTCCTTCACATCTCTTCTTTCATACTTTTTCTTTTCTCTATCTTCAAACCTTCTGTCTCTATTCAAGTAAGTCAGACAAATGTTTTGAAGAGTAAAATGTGTAGCAACCTCAGGGCTTTGCACACTTGATAGTCACTTTGCATTTGTAAACCAATAAAAACAATCACACATGCATTTAAAAAAGGATTCAGTTTCTCTTGGAAAAACTTATTCCCAAAATACCTTCCTGCTTTATACTCTCCAGTAAACAAAGGAACTGCTAAGACTTATGTTTTCTACTGAGTAATATTTAAGGACATGTAACATGTATAATTCCCTATGAATATCATAGAAAGAAAGGTTCAGCAAATGTCTTAGAAATTCTTATTTTAAGTTGTGCACACCTTATGCACTGCTGTTGATATCAAAACAATAGGGACAAGTTATTAAGTTTTTATCCTTTTACTTTTCTGCTTTAATGGAGTGCTTCCACTGTGATCTGCAGTGGAACATAAAGAAATTCAGGCAGAGTATTTAAGTCTGATGTCTCCTTTCCACAGACACATGCACAGGCTTAATCAATCTGATGCCAGAAGTCTCTCCACCTTCACATTGCCTGCTGGCTTCATGCCTGACAGATTCCACCTACTGTACATCTTTGTAGGCAGAATAAAGATGTGAGATAAAGAGAGCCAAGTGAGCCAGTGCAGCAGACTGCATAAATTGCATGCCACTGGTCTAAGCTGTGTGAGGCTATGATCCCTGTGACTGCTGCTGTCTCAGCCACCCTGCAGTGCAAATAGAGTGTTTGTGAAGAGTATATGTTTGCTCTTGAAAGGCAAAGCTTGCAATAAGTTAGGCTTACTCTGGTTTTTTTTCCAAACTGTGAATGGTAATGCTTTCAACATTAAAGAGTCTGCCTCCTTTGAGTGTTGAGCTGTCCATCTACACATACTACACCAGTCAAATAGGAAACATATTGTGGCAATGGAGGTTGTTATGAAAATTTACCAATTCATCTTAGACACACTGACATGAAAGGTTTTTTTTAAGCAACACCTATTGGGCTTGCTATATGAAAGCAATGACTGTTTCAGCCTAAAATTTTCCTAAGGGGCAAAACCCAAACAAAATCCTGTAACTAAATCTCCAGCATTCCTTCTCCCCAATGAAAAACGCCAACGATGTTGCAACTTGAAATTGAGTAAGAAAAAAGTTAGCATAATAAATTGCCCTGGGCTTAGTGTGTTCTCACTGAGGGTAGTTGGGTTCTCCCTTAAACAAAAGTATCCCTTGAGGATGAAATTGTAGGACAGTAAATACTGTGTTTTGAGAAATGAAGAGGCAGACCTGCCAGCTCTCTTAAACTAAAATCTAGGTGGAAAAAAATCCATTTCTTTCTCCTATCGATGTATAATTTAATATTTCAAGGATCAAATGTGGGACCGTCTGTGCAAAATATGGAAAGAATGGTATTGAGGAGAATGTATAACTTTGGGAAATTTTAAGTACCTCAGATAATATTTTCTAAGGTCAAAAAAGCAGGGCTTCATTTTTGCATTTATAATCTAAGACGTTTCCAACAGTAAGAAAATCCCAGAAGTAAGAATAAGAGAGATAAGTAAGAAAATTAAAACTAAGAGAAATTGCACACATAGAACTGAAATTAACATTTGTTCCCTTATAACTATATTAACTGCAGAAATGTGTTTTGTTAATTGCACTAAAGCTCATTATATTCACTGTTCTACACCCTATTGTAGAGAACCACACAGACAGCAATAGGTCACAGACCAACTTATTCTAGGTCAGCCATACTCTCAATGGTGTGGGCCAGCACTGAGGAATTCTAATTCACTACAGTTCCATGATAAAAATGCAATAAAATATCAAGAAAGAAAAGTTCTTTTCAAATAGACATGTAAGCAGTTGCAAATATATTCTACATGGCCAAAAAATTCCCTTTTCTTCCATGGGAAAATATGGTTATGTGAATGACATCTATTCTTGACAAAAAAAAACATATGGAGTGTCCTTAATTCAGGAAAAACAGGACAAAATAAAAAGCTCCTGAGAATTATAGATCTTCACAAAAAATCCCTGTACAAAAGAGATCATTCACTCAAATGCAGGAGAAGAAAGATAAGAACAACAGAGTGTCTTGCCTCCAGTGTTGTAGTAGTGGTGATATGGAAAGAAGCAGACAGACAAGCCTGCCCTAAGAAAACCTAACAAAAGGTTTATCTGAATTCTGTCTGGTGAGATTTAAAAAAAAAATTAAAAAATTAACAAGCCAACATCAAAGGGGTTACTGTAGACCTGAAAAATAGACATTATATCATCCATACCCTGGTGTTCTGCTCTTATGAGCAGGCAGTCCAGAGGACTCGTGTAAATACTAATATTCTTCCTGTCCTCAGAGAAGACAGAGGACATACATCCCAGAAAGAATATTACTTGTAGAAACCTATGGTTGGGATGTCTATCCACTGCCACAGACAATGCAAGAATCTCTTGGGAGAGAATTGTCACTGTCTTTTTAAATGTACCTTTTTGGAGTGCTGGTGTTATTTCCCATACTAAAATAAATATACTGGAAAAACTATGCCATTTTTTATAAAATAATCACCTATTAGTATTGAGTGATGTGCATTTCAGCAGTCTAAAAAAAGAAAAAAGCCAAAAATATTGTGAATGCCAAGTGATGCTGTATGCAAATAGGAAATAAAGCTACACATATTTATAGCACATGATCTGCCAGGACATTTCTCATGCTTCTTTTTGATCTCTTGGACATTGATCAAATTTCTGAAAAAAAAAAAAACCCAACCCAAAACAACTAAACCCTCCCACATAATAATAGGGAAATCATGCTTTCCCTTGTTTTTTTTTCTCAATTTCCTTCTTCTGCCTAAGCCTGCCATTGAGTAACAATCCTTGATTTGAGGCACCGGAATCTGTTGATACGTTTTGGAAATGCTACAACTGATCAAGTGCAAAATGCAAGAGATTTTAAGTTTTCAATGATGCATTCAATAACTACATGAACAGAAATAAAAATCTTGAGAAACTAACAAAATCATTTCTATTTTCAGAATGATGCTGTCAACTTATTAACAGACCTTCAAGAAACCTTTGTGTTTAAGGGAGAGAAAAGATTATTTCCTTTCTGTCCAAAATTCAGGGAGTGACCATTGCTGGAAGTGCCCAGAAGTAATTACTACACTCATCCTCTATTTTAAGGTTTATTTATCTCCACAGGAACATGCACTTCACAGACCTATTGCCCTTTGCACCTGGAGATATACTTTTACCAACTATTTTTTTGGTTGAACAGGCTCCAAAGTCAGGATAGAAACGGCAGAGTCCTATGGATCCTTCCAATCCCTTCTCTGTTGAAACAAGGGAGTTTTTGCATCACCTCATGGCAGCCAGGATTTATGTCTGGCACATCTGAAAGCTTTCCTGGGTATGCAAATCCTTCTTTAAAAAGAAAGAACAAAAAGGAGGGAGAAAGAAAGCTCACTGAGCAGTAGAAACAAACTACTGAACTAAAATAGGCTCATGGCTGAGGCATGTGATTTAATTGGATGTATTTAGGCTAACAGGAAATGCCACTGATAAGAAGTTGAGGTCTAAATGGACAATGTCTTCTAAGGGGTCTCAAATTCTTTGATGGGCCTATAAGGCAGAAGATTTCTAACAGTCTGTGCTGTAACCAGACTTATTTATGGACTTAGATATGTGGAGAAAAGGCTTGATAGTTACCTGTAATAAGCCTAAGTTGGAGGGAGATAACCTGAGGTCAGAGAAGTTATTAGTCTGCCACAGAAAACTTGCAGTGAATTCAAGAAAATTAAAGAGGGGGAAAAGAACAACAGCAACAACAAAAAAAAAAGCCAAAAGAAACCTCAAACCCTCTTTCCCCCCTTTCTGAAAATGAAGTAACACCACCTTCATCATCCTCACTTCTTAGTTTACAGGGAAGAATCAAGGCTTTCCCCTTTGATAGTGTTTGTTAAATTTACTTGACCTTTTCCACGCAAAATACTTCCATAATCACTGTTTCACCATGTTGTCACAAAGTCATAAATAAAGCAGTCAGCTAAAAACATAGCCAGGTCCTGGAATACAGAAATTTTTCAGGAAATCACCTCATTGTGAAGACAGAAAGGGTATTTATTAGATACAGGGGAAAAAAGAGTTTAGGACACTAAAAGCAATTCTTACTCACGCAAGCAGCCGGTATGCTACCTGGCTGAGCTTCCACTGCTCTACCAGAGGTTGGAGGTTACAATTTATGAGAGTTCCACTTGTACCAGAAAAATGTTGGTAAAGCTCTAAAGGTAGGGATTGATTTCCAGTTTTCTACATTGTCACAACACTACGTGTCTATGGAGGAACAAAATATTTGCCCTGGAGTGCTCTAAGTTAATTGAATTTTAAAACTTTCTAAAAAAATCAGTTTAGTGAATTTTCAAAGATGCTGTTTGATCAGATGACTTTGATTTCGCCAAAGGCCTACATTACACACATCACGCCAGCCAAACTTTCATGAAAAAGAATTTTACTTAAGTGCCTATTCTAACGGGGGAGTTCAATCTTCCTGGCTTCCAATCTTCAATACTCTGCACATTCTGAATTATAATTCAATTGCACACTGAGAGTTTTCAAATCCAAGCAGCACTCACACATTCCACACAAAGGGCTGAGAAAAAACAGATTCCAAACTGTAACCACATGGTCTTTGCTGCATATGAACCCCACCTCATTACACCATAGTAACTGAAGCATGAACATTGAAAATAGCAGGAGGACATGGTAATGTGTGAGCCTCATGAGACTACATGGTTTCTTCTTGGTGTAGGAGCTGCACTTGATGGAGCCCCTACATGGATGAAAATTTTTATCCATGAACTTTGAACAGAGAAGTGTAAGGTAGTTGTCAAGGCAGGAAGTTAAACAAAAATAGTAACATAATTTCTGGGTTATTTGACCCGAAACCTTGTGGGTTTGGAGAACATTATTAAAAGGCTGCCCAGCACAGAGAAGAAAATACCTTCAGTAGCAGAACTATAACACCACAAATAGTATTAAATGAATTTTTGACACATAGTATTATTTCTATTTCCAGATCTTTTTACTTTATTGCATGTCCAGTTTGTTCTTGAAATTTCAGTTCTTGAGATCATATGAAATGAAACAGTAAAAACGTCTGAATATCAAATTACTGTGCCAATGAAGTACATACCACACAGAGGGGATGTCCATGGATACTAGTTAACTCTGCCCACTAGTTAATTCTAACCATCTCAGAGATGACAGAAGAGTGATTACTGTGACTCACTCATTCAGTCCTTTTTCTCTGTCCTGCATCTGTCCATGAAGATCTTAAATATTGCCAACCGGAAGGTAGAAAGCACTGGAGAGTGAAGTTTAAAGTTTCCCTTTACAGATCACTACTAATTGCTCCTCAGAATTTTCCTTTCCAAAGGGAAAAGCGGTGCTTGCTCCTCTCTTTCCATTTTAGTGAGGACCATGATTTCAATTCAAGCTAGGAGTGGGATAAAATGTATCTTTAAATAAGCAGGTAAGTAGAAATAGCTGAAGAGCCTGATTTTATGGAATAAAAATTTCATAGCAGCGAGACTGCAAGAACATGTGTTTCCATTAGAAACACGTGTGTTAAAAATTACTCAAAATACTTCTGTTCCAAATACCACCAGATACTTGAAATCAACTGTTCACATTAAAGTCATTAAATTAAATAAGGATGCCTACTAAAGCCACCATTCCCAACACGAAAGAGTGTTTCTTGTAACCTAGAAGCCTAAGTTTCCATTTTCCTGTAACAGCTGTTTATATAATGAGGGAGAACTTAATTTAAGGAAATATCTAGACCTATATGAAGACTTAATCTGAGATTCATATTAAATTTTAATTATACCAAGGTTTGTACAAATCAATTTATAAACCGTGTCATGACTGATGGCATTTAAAACACAATCAATTTAAGAGCTTCCACATTTCTTGTGAATATGGTAAGAATGAATAATGGATATCAAATATCTGCTTCAATTTTTGATTTAGAAAAATCAATGCCAAACTGTAGGTATGTTGTGCTGCATGTTGGACTGTGACACCACATTTTTTGGATGAAAAAGATCCAGCTGGATGACAAAGACATAACATAACACATTTGCAAACACATCTAGGTTTTTTAGTGCCAGGAACCAGCACCACATTTTTACCATGCTTAAAGCATTACATCTGACCTTTTTACTGAATTTGTATTTCCAAACTCCCATGAACACTTCCAGTGCCATTATGCACTTCTAACACTCAAAGACAATGATGAAACAAGCACAGCTCAGAAAAAGGATGTTTCAACCAAAAAGTTGTGCTGCCACCTAAAGCAATTTCCCTTGTGACTTCTGAATCAAATAATGATCAGGCTTGGGTTTACTTATGATACATGATAAGCCACAATCAGAAACACAGTGGTGATGTTAGGTATGGAAAACTTCTTCCTTTCTTCATGTGCTTTTTGGTGGAATAATTTCCTTTCTTTTAATTTATCAATGGATACATGAAGAAAGAGTAAAGAACAGCAACAAAAAGAGTTTTATAGATGACTGAAAATGGAAACTCTAAACCTCCACCATATGGTTTTGGAACAGTTATATTCTAACAGCTAGATTTGTAATAATAGCGTAATAGCACCAATAGTAAGACATATTGACCACTTTTATCATGAACCAGAAATTCTAAAAAGTAGCACAAGCAGAAATAAAGAGAATGGAATAAAAATTCTTAATTAATTTGTAGAGCTTATTGGTCTCTGTGCTACCATACAGTTCTCATTTAATTCAGCAAAATGTCAGAGTGCAGTTGGAGAGTCAAGCCTCTGATCTCACTTAAATCTTCAAGTTAATGCTGTGATAATGGCATTTCCTTATGGAGGTTCTAATTTGTGAGTTATGGTACTATTATTTTGCTATTTTCAGCTGTTCTTTCAAAAAATGTATTTGATTAACTATAATTGATAAACAGTTGTTCAAATTTAGGGATGTCTTTGCAATCATAACCAAGTAGATTACTTCTTGCAGAAATATATTTTAATTACAAGGAGTATTAGCTATGATCCAGTTCATGACAAAGAATACAGAATGATTTGCATAAATACTGGCATGCAGATAGAAAATGTATTACTGAGACTGCCAGGTATTTAGCACTACAATATCCTAATCTAATTTCTTTGAATCTTTGACAACTTTACAAAACTCATACAATAGTTTCTGAGAATTTCAGGAGAAAACAAGCATTTCTATCCATGTAACAAAATAAAGTACTTTAAAATAGACCTCCCTGTCCAGTAAGTAATACCAACAGTCAAAAGACTGCACAATACTCTGGTTTAAAGTGAAAAGCTAATACTTGATACAAGCTTCACACTTCTATCAGCAACACCTGTTTTGCTTCTACAAGAAATCAACCAAATTTGACCCAACTACAAGTCTCTGAAAGACCTGAATTTACAGTTACTCAGAAGAAATATCTTACAGCTTAATGATCTAATGATTCAGGTCAAAACAATTCATGTCTATTACATTAGCATTAATAATTATCTGTTTCTGTAGATACATGTTTGTATTTAAGCCCTTCTATAAAGTCTCACAGTCTTCCCTTAAATTATTCATATTTAGCATCTGTGTTGCTGAAGATCTTAGGAGTTCCACACATTGAGCTCTGCATTCAAAATAAAAAGTAAAAAATCCAACAATCAAGCAAAAATCCCCAATCAACCAAAAACTCCACTGAAGAATTCATCCTTGTTTTGTTCTAAAATAGGAATGCAGGTCTGAAATTTAAACCAGACTTCAGTTTATGCTAAATGGAGATGAAATGGTGCTTATTAGCAGTTTGGTTATTTGTTTTGATGTTACCAGAATATTTCCAGGACATAAATAATTAATGGTCAGACTCTTGGAATAGCTTGGATCACTTCCAAATATTTCTGTACTTTGATAAATGTGGAGCCTTTTGGCTATCTAAAATGGTCATTGTTACATTTCTGTCTTCCTTCTAAGTAAGCGGTTTTAAAATTTTAAGAAAACTATCATAGTTGCTTAAGTAGACTCAGATTTTAGAAAAATCTAGAGCTTGGTCAATATTTATGCATTGTAATTGTATGCTGAACCTTTTAATAACACCTGCAATCTGGTGCAATTTGTCAGCTGCAGCATGACAAATGTCACAGTGAGGTCAGCATTGCAGGACAGACTCAGTGGTATCAGTGTTTGATCTTAATATTCTCCACTAAACATATTTTAGTGAAAATGTCAGAACCATTTATTTATTCATTACCAATGATCCAGATACAGCTTTAAAATGTTGAGGTCAAAAGACTGTGTACTACTTCTTATAGAAAGTCAAACAGAATTTATTTTCTCTGGCTACAAATTACAGGGACATAAAAATACTTCCAACAGTTACCTTTATACAAATACTTTTGGCCATACGTTTCAATGGCTTTACTTGGGCCATCAGGATCTAGCTCATATTACAGTTAATTTCTGAGCTGCAGAGTAAAAAAGTGCTATGCATTTAAGAAGCTTAAATGCTTAATAGCTCAATATTTTGTCAATTTTTTCATACAGTTTTAATGCGCTTAGTCATATCATGCCCTTAATGAAAAATCATTCAAGTCTGTTGAACTGCAAATGCCATTTTTCCTGGTGTGTGTGTGGGGGTCACAACTCAGTACATTTTTCATATTTTTCTCTTTACCAAAGATAGATCAGCCACAAAATTCAAAACATACCTAGTTTTCATAGACTGGAGATTTCCTAGGGAACGGCATATTAAGTATTTGGGAGTTTCTTGTCCCTAAAAGTATTATAAGAATCTGGAATGTCTCTGTGGGAAATCAGTGATTTTTCAAAAATAAAGTATGAGGTAAACAATGTTCAACTTCCAGAAGCCTGTCCCATGGTTATATATACAAGGATGTATCTTCTGTTATTAATGCTGAAAGAGCAGTTCCAGCATTGCAGTAGATCAAATCCTCTAGATTAGGCCACCTGCCACATAGACAAAATGGTGAGCAAACAACCACAGTGGGTTGCAATATCCAGAATCATCATGAAGTCTGTTAGACAGGAGATCAGAGGAGGTTTCCTAGCCCAGCCTCTCATTCAAAAGACATTGAGTTGCTTGGGACTTTCCTCTCATGAGATACAGGTATGTCTAGAGATGGAAATTACACCCATCCCAAATAGTTTTTTCTTTACAGGTATTTGGAAATTCCCTTGTCTGAAAGTTGTCTCTTTTTTTTCTCTGTTTTTTGTTGTGCACCTACAAGAAGTACTTGGTTCTACACAGACAGTGATTTCTTAGTGTCCTGAACAACTGTTGATCAGCACTAAGAATGGTCATGTCATATCTAACACTGTTTAAGTTGTTACCTAGACAGCCAATACATATGCAACCTATAAAACATGATATTCAGGGATTTCTGCACTGTAGTCATGCAACCCAGATGCTGGAACCCAGGAGGTTATTCTCATGATATCTGCATAGAAACACTACTTGGAGTGAAAGCTCATGCCTTTAATCAAGTTTCTCAAAAGGCTTTTTAAGAATAGAGCAATGTGAAATTAGCTCAGTAAAAAAGTAACTTGGCTTAAATATAACTTCCTTACACGTGTGGAGGTCACATCTCTCTCTTCCTGAATGTATATGTGCTCAAGGGGAGTAAATAGTAAGATATAGGAGTTTCCATAGTTACTGAAAACTGACATAACTATTCATTATGAACTTCAACTGTGTAGACAGATAAAGCAGCAGTGTGGTTTTTGCAAGACTCAGAAGAGGAACTACCACTGTTCTAGTATGAATACAAAACTAAAACTTTGTCCAGAATAAGGGCTGTCAGCACTGTCAGCTCTACCACAGTCACTTTCATTAATTGATGCATATTTTTGGGATATGTAAATCTTCAGTAAGATGTCCTTCATCTTTTTCATTTAACAGATATACTTCTATCATGCCATCCATGTCTTGTTTTGTATATCTAGTAATGAGAGGTCGAGAGTGCAGGCCTTGAACAAAGGCAGTATACCCTTAACTGCTAAATGAGGGGAACTAGAAAAACACCACAATGTCCTAATCAAAGTATTTTTGTCTCCAACAGCTGGAACTTTTCAGATGAACTATTACTGGAAAAGAGTGGTATAGCCATGTTTTTTATCAATTTACATAGATAGCTAGGCTTTCAAGCCATGATTAGGCTGTTGCAGTGTAGCTGTGCTGGCAAGAGGATTACTGGAATCAGCTGGTGTTTGGAAAAGACACATGCCTCTGGACAGCTGTTTGAGCCAGACATTTCAGTCTCCTTAGCTACTCTATGCCAGATTTGCTTCTTTATTTTTTTTAAATAAACAATGTTTTCTGTCAATGTTAAAAAAGCCCCCCAAAATTATAATAAACTTTGATAGTTAATTTGATTAAGAACTGGCTATGATTAATCATTTGAGTACAATTTATCTTTATTAATGCTTAGTTACCCTAGATGCAAAATAGAACAGAACACTGTATTCTGATTCCATCTGTCCTGGTTTGAGGTAAAATAGGGTAAAGTTTCTAGTGTGTAACTTCACTTTTCAGCTAGGTCTCTTCTGTCTGACTAAAC
>VZTY01005802.1:31412-125675 GCA_013400935.1 Turnix velox
GCAAGGAGGAGCGGACAGGGCAGGTGACCCAAAATTGACCAACAGGAGTATTCCATCCCATCTGCCCTATGCTCAGTATAAAAGCTGAGGGATTGAAGGGTCAGGCTTCTTTTTGCCCTTCTCTTTTGCCCTTCTCTTTTGACCCCGAGCTGACCACTCCTGAATCCAGATCCGGCATCCAGCTCCTGACTGAACTGGCCCCAGCCTGGGACTCTCCCTGCGTCTGCTGGGGACGTGATCATCATCCCGGAAACTTGATACGGTTTTGTAAATATTGTATACCTTTTTATCTTTTCCTTTTAATTTTATCTATTATTTAATTATCTGTTAAAGTAGTTTGGAATTCTTATAAACTCATAAATCTCCTCATTCCTTCCTCTCTTCTCTTCTGAGAGAGGAGGGGGGGCCATCTGTCATTGGGGGGGGTCCTTTTGGGCCTAAACCAGGACACCATCTAAGTAAGTTTTCTAGGGAATCAAACTGTCTCCTACAGCAGATGAAGTTTTCTTTGGAATATAGATTTATATTTTGCTTTGAACACCAGAAATTTTCACAATACTTATAAATCAGGCAAAATCAGAGGGGGAAAAATAGACAATATAGCATTTGCCTTCTTTGAAATAATCTAGTCACAGCATTGCTTACTCTAAAAGCACTCAAACCAGGTAAGATTGTAGACTTATGATCTGCAGTCCTAACAAGGATCATGCATATACAGGAACTTCTTGCTCCTGTATAAAGGTCCAAAAGCCATCATAACTCTCAGAGTTAAAACCCCAAGTATCTGCTCCTAAAGCCTACCAAATGCCATTCTGAAGATCCATTTTGATTACATCATCTGAAAGAATAATCCATTACTGCAAGGATATTCTTCAAATGTGTGATTATGCAACACTCTCTGGAATGACCTGGCTGTGGAAATCGGTGTATTCATCTTCGTTACTTAGGTATGACTGAACAACTTTCCAAAGTCAGCATCTATGTCCTACTTCTATGTCAATACTGCACTATTGCTATACTAAATTACTGCTTTGTGCCATGGCTGAAATTCACTTTGACATTTCAAGGAAGAAAGATTATATTCTTATGTGGAAAACCACTTTGTGATCCACTTAAGGACTGAAGATGGTAGAAAATTTTTGCCCTATCACAGTCACAGATCAAATGTCAAAAGTGCATACACGATATGTAGTAAGAAGGCTAGCAGTTTTATTAGGTTATGTTCTGAGATTGCCTTTAGGATGGACATTAAATGTAATTTCAACATGACCTTTCCCAAAGGATGTCATGACAGTGAACTCAAAAGTCACAGCAGAAGGCAAACATTCACATATCAAGGTCCACTTGCATTATTCCACAATTCAAAATGTGTGGAATAGAACAGGGATTTTAACAAGACAATCCTGAGAGCCCATATAAAGGACAGGTTTGAACTATTGGCCCTTGAGGAATCTCAGCTCTACAACAAGTTAGAAGACCAAGATACCATGTTATGGCAATCATCATTCAAGACTAAATCACAAAAAATTTAGACCATGTTCATATCACCTTGTGGGGAGTATTAATTTAGGTGCAATGACAACCATGATTCAGGTACTCAGCCCCAGTAAAATATTTCAAAGAAATCCTCAAAACAGTCTGCAAACATTTCATCAGTTTTGATCTAGTATCTAGTCTAGTATCTAGTAATCTGCCACAGGGTCTGAGCCCAACAGCTTATGAATGGGATATTCTTGAATTGAAAGCATTACTATGCTTTCTCATGTGACACTTACTTCAAACACCTGCTGATTTTCCTGTGTCCCTAAAATGACATAAAGCCATGTGGTTTTGGTAACAGAGCTGATGCCAGACCTTTATCAATTTCTACAGATGGTCATTATTGGTACTTCTGCCAATTAGTTCTACCAATCCAGGTAGGAATACCACATGAATATTTCACTCCCCTGCCAGTTCCCCCAGCACACAGGACAGATTGACTGGTGCTTAAATGTACATGAAGTGGACCGGCATCTGCTCAACAGAGATACAGTCTAGCAATGATCAAGCCCTGGCTTTTGTCAAGTACTATCTACACATCATAGAAGGAAAGGTTTTATAATGGCAAGAGATAAAAACTTGTCCTGTACAGATACAGGAATAGAATTCTTAAGGATTTGTCACGTCTTAGGTATTTACATTTTACCTAACCACAAGTAGACATAAGTTACCTCAATAATTTCTTTGGAGATTCTCATATCAGACCTGTGGTAGGTGACATTGATCTAGTTGGCACAGATCCAGCAGTGACTTAGCAGCAGCTACATCAAGCTCACCACTTTACCTCTGGTGGACAAAGATTTGTTTATACCTACTCAGGTTAAGAAAGAAATGAGCCCCTTAGCATGAAAACCGGCAGCAAATATTTTTTTTAATTTTTTTTTAAACTTCAACTACAAACAAACATCAGCAAGTTGTGTTTCTGTGATTATCTTGAGATGGAGTGTCTATATTTCAGAATGTTTTCCCAAGTATCTGTATTGTAAAGATGTTTCCTTTGAATACACACACACAGAGAGATCAGAAGGGCTGATGGGAAAGTTTAAATTTGTGAAAAAAGTGTTTTCATTGGCCAAGCTAAATTGCAGTTTAATTTTTTTAAACCAAGTGCAATTTACAACCCACATTATTACTGCTATTTTGTAAAAAATACAGTGATTCAAGGAATCAGTCCTAAGGGTTCGTAGTTAATGGCTGAGGGACATACAGCAGCATTGTTATTTGTTCACAGATGGATTGCTACAGCACTTACTTTAAATGCTAGCAGTGGTTAAATGTTTAAACAAACAAATTCTAGAAGTAATTGACTGTTCAATTGTTTTTACTTCTGGATAATCTCAACCCTCTCATGTCCAGTATTTCTGCCTGTTGTTGCACTCCCTGCTGGTACTACTAGATTTGCTGCTCTCCTTAGAAGAGGCACTTGTATCCAATATCATCAGTCAGCCTGATCAATTGCTTTGACAGCAACCAATACTGTCATATTAAAGAATTATCTCCATTTTGTACACCACTATCTTGTAAATAGCAGTGCTTATTCATGTTTTACTTAGAAAGAAAATAATACGATGCTTGAAAGACTAACCTGCTTTTTAGCCCTGTGCCCTGAGGAAATTGAAGTGATCATGTACTCTGCAAAATTTTACATCCTTATTGGCTGTCCATCTTAGTGTGTCTGAGAGGGAAGATAGTAATGATTTAAGAAAGGTAATGAAGATAAGAAGCAAAAGATTAAAAAAAGAGCTCCCATTAGTGGTGCCCCATGAACAGGAAAGACTGCAATAGAAGCCTCCTTTTTAAAAGACACTAGAGAATCCAGGCATAGAAGAGGCTCTGTAAATATCCCAGCCATGGGAAAATCTTCAATTGGATCTTGGCTTTTACTGGACATCCGAGAGTCCAACCATGAAACTGAAATCCATAGGAAACAACGCTTCATTAATTTCACTCCTTACAAACAATAACTTAATAAATAGAGATTTAATTCTATTTAATTCCCACTCATGTTTACATGCAAATGTCAGTAAGTACAATCAGCACACAGACAGCCTGCCGGAGATACTGTCTTTTTGCAAAAACCAAAGCGCTACGAATTAGGAAACTTAGGCACTCTTCCCGATTTTGTCACCAGGCTTCAACATGTGATCTCAGGAAAAAATCAAACATTCCCATGGGCCAGACTTCCTTTGTCCATATATATTTATATTTATTCAGTACTTTTGATTACCATCTAAAAGGTGCTCTGCTCTATCAAAGAGAGGAAGTTCAGGAGAGCTGCTAAGTTGATATTGCTCATTTGCCTACAAAACACACCTGACTCTCAAATATCTGTACAACATTCACTGTTATTTCTATAGCAACTGAACTTCTTCAGCTATGAAAGACCCCTCTAAATGCAAAATAATAACAAAGAAACAAAGCCAACAACAACAGAATCTTTTCCTCATCAAGTCTTCTCTCATGCTTCCCCCCTTAGTTGACATCTAAGTCAGAATATTTGAAACCCAAGATCCTTCTGCCCACTGCTTAATGCTCACCAGCGGCAGCTGCACTCATCTCCTCTACTTCACATCTTCCAGGCCCTAACTCCCTCTATCCCACAGGATTCTCCATGCCTCAAAGCTCTGGTCTCCCCAAGCCACGTACTTTTTGACCCAGCCAGAGAATTCATTGTATTTCCCTCATTCCCTCCCACTTCTTTCTCTTCCTCCTGTCTCAATTGAAGCCAGTCCAGCACACCAGTCTTCATCACTTGATTGGCACAGGTTACAGCTGCTTCTGAACACTGTTTCTATCAGCTTCTCTTTGTAGGTGCAGCCTCACAGTGGCCACTGGCATCCTTTCTCCACCTGGAGAGGCATTTCCTGACCATTGCCAGGATAGTAAGTCCTGTTTTACACAGAGTCAGAAAACAGAAGCTGAGGATTTTTACATATGGACTAGTGTGCAGCCAGATACCCATGCTAGATTTAATGGTAGCTTTTGAGCTGGCATGTTCTGGAAAACCAGCAGTTCAAATTAATTTAGATACTGACATCTTGATTCACAAGGATTGCTGCCTGCACTGCTGTGGCCAAAAGCACAGGTTAGAAATTTCAAGACATGTTTAGCAGACCCAAAGCCACACTAAACTTGTACTTCTGGCACACTATCCAACAACAGCTGAAATAAATAGAAGGCGTCAGTTGTCCCCATTCTGTAGCTCTCTTCTATATGAGAGTAAAGAAAGATATACATTAAATTCTTACACATTCCCAGAATACAGAAAAATCTATAGACTGCAGATGCAGGTTTCTTTTTTTGCCGTCTATGTATATGAAATAATGGATTTAGAAAATTATGGGGATTACCATTTCAGTTTACAGACTGAAAAAGGACTCATTTTATATTACATACTTTCAGTAGACCATGCTATACCCAGCTAGAAAGGTTATCAGAAGTAAATACATTGTTCATGCTAAAAGGCAAGAGTAATGGTGAGTGCACAAGAGTACAATTGCTTGAAGGATACATCATATGACTCTTACAGTACCTAGTCAGTCAAGTCATGTTTTAAATGACAGGCAAGTTGGGCTGCAAAAAAAACCCCAATAGTGTTTTCAGTGTTTCAACCTAAAACATCAGTTGCTCTTCTACGATGCTCTGTAAACTACAGCAGTTAAAATAAATCTTCCTTGATGTCAATGTATATTTATACTAAAAGAGTGGAGTTCAGCTTGGAAACGGAGATTATGAGATGAAATGATCATAGAATCATAGAGCTGGAAGGGACCTTCAGAAGTCATCTAGTTCAAACTCCCTGCAGCAGGCAGGGACATCCTGCCCTAGATCAGGTTGCTCAGAGCCTCATGTGGCCTTCACCACCTCTCTGGGCAATCTGTTCCAGTGTCTCACCACTTTCATGGTGATGAATTTCTTCCTAACATCTAATCTAAACCTGCACTGCTCTAGTTTAAAACCACTGCCCTTTTTCCTATTGAAATGTTTCAAGTCTCTCCACAGTTTTATCTGAGTCACAACTATCCTACAAAAAATCATCAATAACAAAAGAAAGTTTGCAAATGTTGGTGCACTGAAGTAGAAGATCAGAGAAAATAAGAAAGCTGAAAAGACAAGTGGATAATTTTACTTTCAAATTGAATCTGGTAAGTGCTGCTCATAGCTTCCTTACAAAATGAGTCCTGGATCTAAAATAAAAGCTTAACTCCTTTTCCCAAAGAATTACATGTTGTATTATTTTAAAAAAAGACATTATGTCTAGATTCTTAAAAGTATGGCTGTAATTGAACTCCTCTAAGGCCTTAGTATAGATTTTAATGATCAAATAATTAACTGAAATGCAAGCAAAATTTAGTTTGAAAATTAAAGTCCATGTAACAAGCAGAAGAACCTAGTGAGGGAAATTCATCAAAATGTCCTTTTTTCATCCTCCTTTCATCACAGTCGATTATGAGGAAGAGCTCACTGTGAGGAAGAAAGTCTTTAAAGTTTGAAATGCCATATGGACTCAATTCAGTTATTGGGCCACAATGCCACTATAAAGATGGATAGAAACAGAAATACTGGGATCACATTCATTATTTTGTTAATGATAAAACAAATTCTCCTTTTCCTGTTTCTGCAAAGCACTATTCTGAAAAGCTTACCAGAGTATGTGCAAAAACACGGAGACCTGAATGTGCTATGAATGTGGACTCAACTTCATGTGAGATTTACCAGTGCACTGTAGGTCTGTTACATCCCATACCACATCTGCCCACTGTTTTGCTAGGCTGTTACCAGTATCCTCATTTCAAATGAAGACTGCACTTCACTGGCTCATGCCTTAAGGCAGTATGGACTGTATTGCTTCAAATGGCAAGAGCTCTACATAAAAATCAAATAATGATGGACACTAGAGTGAAAGAAATTATTCTATGTTCATCCTAAGAACATGCTGAATTTTAATGTTTAGATAATGTGATAGAAGAAATAAGCAATCTATTTTTCTATGAGATGCTTGCAAAATGAACATTTAAAATAGTGTCTTCTGTTGCAGCTCTTAAACACACTATTTCACAATTTTACATAATGAATTTTTACATAAAAGTCTTATTATTAAAAACAGAAATTATTTTAAATTGATTGCATCTTGTATGATCAGCAAAAGAACAAATAACCCAGCTCAAAGAACAGAAGGAAAAGAGTTCAGTAACTATAATTCTCCAGTAACTATTACAAAAGGCTAATTATAAGAAACTATTAAGCTAACGATATTACAACAGTATAATTCTTAAACAGACTGACAAAAGGATAAGTTACATGACAAACCTTTCATTTTTAAATGTCGGTTATTCTTTAGTTCAACCTGTAGTCAAAGTTCTTCTGTGAAATACTTCTAATTAAGGCAAGAATTAAAGCAGGAGGTATATTTAAGTTTTTGGCAAGTAATCCTTTCAACAGTCATAATGTGACAACAGGAATTTTACAAAGCTCAATCATTTTACATCTGGAATGCCTTTCCCTATAAATCTTTCCAACTTCAGTAAGGAGACCTACCCAATTAAAATGCTATGCTGTTTAACAGACTATAAAAGTGTAACAACATATTAAAAGCCACATAGGTAATTTCAGTATAAGTGCAGAAATTTATACAAGAGCCAGATGAAAATAAGTTTAAAAAATATATATAGTATTTTCAGAACTATTTTCTTAAAGGATCTGCTGAAGCAGATGTCCAGAAGAATAAATTCTCCAACTCAAGATTCACTACAGCAAAATTTTTACCCTGCCAAAGCTACAAGACTCAAATCCTTTTAAAATTAATGTCATCTCAATATAATATAAATAAAAAGCAGGTCTTGGGTATCTTGAAATGTCTCTGTGTTCTAAAGACTCTTTTCTTGAAAGCCAATTTTAAAATCAAGCCACCAGCTTCTTTTTCAGGGAGCCAACATAAAGAAGGCAGAGTGGTAATTTGATCACTGCTATTCAACCCAGTGAGGTAGTCATGAAATCTCTGCTCTCTCTGGAGCAGTGGTGGAGCCAAGCTGCAAGACCAACTAAGCAAGAATCACAATAAGGGAATTTTGTGGTCACCAGGGCATATGTTCCGCCTTTGAGAGGTCATCCCAGGATACACATGGGTGAATTTTGCCTGTGCAAACTGTGCACTGTTGAAAGAGGGATTTCTGCAGGACTGACACATGGTTTTCCATGGGAAGGCTGTGGTCAAGGATAACACCACGTTTCTTAAGTTAGCTCACTGTGTCTCAGCATAACCCTTTCAAAGAGTGGAAAGAGGCAGAAGAGGAAAAGCATCAGACTTGCTCCTGTTTTCTTGCCTCCATCCTATCAAACTCCATCTCTCTCTTGCATAGTTCTGTGCCATTCCACTATCACCGTAACAGCATTTTATAACCTCCACCTAAGAAGGAGCCAGGAAATGGGTTTACTGGCATATCTACTTTGTCTGCTTGTTCTACAAGCACTGTCCATGGAAGCTCAGTATTACAGGAAGTGTTTCAGTGTTATGACTATGACAAAAAAAGCAAGGGTTTCCCTAAATTAACATTAGCAAAGCCACTATTAATATAGCACATAGTCATTTAATGAGGTAATTTCCACACCATCATAGAGCTTTTCTGTTTGCCTTGAGACTGATGTCTGACCTCAGTAGCCACCAGAGAGGAAAACAAAAAGTCCATGACAACATAGGTAATAACATACAAAACCCAACTGTTTGTGTTGGTCTTTTATTAACAAAGGTTACACTGCAGCTGACTTCCACTACAGAAGTTATAATAACAAACCAAACATAACCTAGACACAGGTTGAATGGATGTTATGACAGAGTAATGGAACTGAATAATGACTTTAACAGTTCATCAAAATTATTCTTTCTGGCAGTGGTAATATATCTACCCAACCCCAGGCTAATGTTACGATTTTGTGTAGTTGGCTATTGTGAATTGCCTGTCATTACTGTGTGAACAAAAGCCACAGTCTTTCCAAAGCAATGGGTAAGCACCATGCCCACTGATAGCTCTGCATAAAACTGATAACTGATGTGTTGAAACATCCCCAAAGCCCTTCATTATATTTTACTGCACATGGACAACAGATTATCAGAGAACAATTTTAGCAAAATCCAAAAGGTCTGCTGGTGCAGAAAGTGCTAATGTAATTTTTAACACAATATATAAATAACACCCCCAGGCTTCTCTGGTAAGCACACTTGGTGAAAAGAGCATGCAAAGGTCTTTTTCACACAACTCTTCTGTTGCCTTAGAATAATTAATCAAATAAAAGATTTGAGACCTCTAGCTAATCAAGGTCTTGTTACCCTACTTTTTTTTTGTCAGTCAAAACCCAATATTATGTTACTGAAGCAAATGAATTGAAAACAAAAAAAACTGGGTTAACTACAATAAAAGATGAAAGATGAGAAGAACAAGATAGTGTTAAATTTCCACAGCATGATTAGAGATATGCTGTTTTGCCCTTCTTTCCAGGAGGGCCTCCATATTTCTGTATCAATAAAAAAACATTCATGTGGAAATAAATGTAGTGTATGAGTGCTTACAAATTAATATTTCATCTTATCTAGTTTTTTTTTTTCAGAAAAGTTGCTGCTTTGACATGACCACATGCAATTTATTTTTATTTGATACGATTTAGTAAGCTACTTCAGGTTACTTCCTCATCTGGATTAACTACATTACTCCTTCCATGTGTCATCATCCAAAACCTGCAGTTTTTATGGCAGTACCATAACTGCAAGCATTCGCACAGGAGCACAGGTATAGGAATTCCTTTTGAGGTGTGTAATAGTAGGCTATAAGGTAACTGGTGGATCATTGCCTGAAGTAAAAACCTCAGCTGACTCCTTACATCATAGCTATATCAAAATCCTTTGTCATTATTCAAAATTCATTTCTGCACTGAGAAGTTTTAGTATTTCAAACCTGCATTAGTGTATCTTATGTGACTGCTGCTTACATCATGTAAAGCTTAACCATTTCTTTTATCTCATAGTTTTAATGGGATCTTGGATGCTAAGGAAGCCAGAAAGAATTAAAACTTTGCACAGAGAGTTTCTGAAGGCCAAAAGCAGTTTACTTGAAATTCTACCACTATCAATATTATATGTAACTTTGAAAAAAAACCAACCAACTAATTTCAGTTGTTTGAGCTAACACAAACCACTTCAGATTAATTAATCCCAACACAAAAAACATGTTTTTCATTGCTGTATAGAAGGTCCAGTTCAGATCCTATTTAAGGCAGGCTTTCTAAACATCTCAAAATAAATTCCAGTTGTTTAACCATTCTTCTTTGTAGTGCATCATGGAGTTAAAGAAGAAACTGTTATCTTATGGCAGCAAAAGTACCCTGGTCATCTCAGACTTCAGGAGACAAAAAGAGCCTGAGAAGGAAATACGCTGCGTGGAAAATGCAGCTATCGTAAATTGTTTTGAAATTAAATGTTTGCAATCCATTCAATTATATTCTGACCTGAAAAAGTATACTGCAATTTTAGTTCCCCACTCTGTTTTGGCAATATTTCAGACATTCCACATGGAAAAAGCAGATTTATAGACATTGGATTTTTCATCAATGATTCCCCAGCAGGTCTTATTATTAATGTATTAAGTGTTTTACAATTGTTTCAACATACACAATACACTTCCTCCTCCCTCCTGATACTCCCCTCCCTCATTACCAAAAAAAAAAAAAAGGCAAAAAAGACTGTACTGACTAAAAGTAAGGATAAAAGCCATGCAAATTACACTGGATATCACATGGCTCAAGTGGATCCTTCAGTTCTCTTTTCTGCATCCCCTATAATATCTTCAGTTACCTTTCAGACACATACAATGACTGGTCCCAAAGAATACCTCATTACGTCACACTGTGGCTCCAAGGAAATTCACCATTCACCCATTTAGAATCTATCATTCTTCTGTAATTATTTTCCTTTCTTTAGACATCTCAGAACTGACAGCCTATATTACCAGTTAACCTGCAAACTGGAAATACCATTGAAGAATGGTATGAAGAAATATGACCAATTTTTTAATCAGTATCATATTATTATTAACTTTTGCTTGCAGAGAGCTTAGTGGGTCTGGCCTTGATCAGTTCATAAGTGAAAATGAAACTGTGTCTAGCTTATTAATATATCTGTAAATATGCAATTGCAAACCCCTCCCAAAAACGTTAATATTACAGTACAATGCACTCATGGTTACATATGTCTAGACTATTAATTCTTTTAATTTTCAGCATAATGGGGCATTGAAAGCCAAGCTTCCCTATCAGTAATCCTTCAAAACATGAAGCAAATGCAAATATCACTGCAAGGGTTAGTTCTTTCATCAATTGATGATATGAAATCTGTGTAAGTAAACAACCAGTTCCTAGAGCACTGGCTCTTAGTCACAGTGACAATTTACAGAAGTAGAGCTATTTGTTTCACTGCCCACAGTGAACTCAGTTGCAGGTGGAAGGAGGGGAGTAATCTGGCACACAGAGGTTAAAGTAAAGAGAAAAGGAATAGTACTTCTCTTGCCCTGCGCCTCCACTTTCTCCGCTTCCACACAGAGGTTTAAAGTAACTTTTTCTCTTAAACAACACAGAAGGAAATTCACTTTATTCCCATTATGAAAAATCCATAATCATAATAATTTAAAAATAATACCATTAAACCATCTTTGCCTACCATGTAGGCTGTTTAAAGCATCAGCTAGATTCTCCTTATCACTAAAATCCAAGCATCGATTACATTTCCAACACAATAACTCTAAAAAGGCTGGAAGCCAGCTTTGTGGCCAGTAGAGCATACCAACAAATATCTAAGATTTCATTATAATGCCAGTGTTCCATCTAAAATCCTTTAAGTAATTTTTACCTCCTCTAAAGTGAAGTTCAAACTTCATCTCAAATTAAATTTCAGCATCCTTTTGAATTTCCTTTTCTTCGGTACCTTAACTTTAAAACCAGCTTGCCTAGACCAAGGGAGAAATGTCCTAAGCAATTGTTTTTATATAAAAATACTATGGTTGAGTAGCCTAGTTTCCCAGTGATATAAAGTGGCAGTAGCAATTGTGAATTTTGGAAATTTCAATAAAAAAATTAGGTTTTATTGTGCCGAAACCCCCTTATCCCTGGAACTATAAAACAGACCTTGTTGTCTGAAGAAGAGCTGTTCCTCTAAGTGAAGACAGCATGTTATACAAGTAGAACTCGCAAACAAGACATTTACAGAATAATTTCTGCATAAGTGAGTTGTTTGACATTAAAAAGGGAGAGTGGAAGATTATCTTCTGTCTCAAGACACCACAGCATGAAGTAATCATCTTAGGTTATTTAAAAGGATTTCAAATACTGTTTTGAGTGGAGTATATCTGACACTAACTGACACCAATATGCATAGAAACAAGCAGTTACATCATGTTAGTGCCCATAGACAGAGAAAATAAGAAAATTATTCCCAAGGGTTCTAAAAACATCACTGACTGCAAGTTATTTTGGTACCTCAGCTCGTATCTGGATATGCCCAAAGCATGGCATCTGAAATCTGCACATTCCTAAATGCTTTATAACAAGGACATGTTACAACATAGACGTAAGTGCTTCTGAACAAAGCACAGCCCTTCCTAGCAATTAATACTCCGTAATCTGGCAGAAAGAAAAAGCTCTCTGTAATCTATATCTGTTTTGGGTACAGGATGGCTCTGTTAAAAAATAGACACACACAAAGGAAAGATGGTGGTGTTGAGGTTGTTCTGGAAACATTTTCCCCTCATTAGTAACTTCTCCACCAAACATCTAACAGAATATAAAATAAAAAAAACAAAACAAATAAAACCCAAAAACATGGATACATGTGAAACAGAAACATTAACTAAAACAGTGAGATAAAAGCACCAATGATCCTTCCCTATCCACCATATTCTTGCTCCATTCCCAGGTTTAACAAAATCGGTGGCTTTGAGTGGCAGCAAACTCTATCCAGTCCGCTCTGATTATTAGGAAGATTGGTCTCCACTACCATGAGGGTCCTCTCCTTACTCCTTGTCACAATCTGTTTCCACGCAGACACCAGTCTTGCTTGCCCCAGCTCCCCCTTCTCTTGTCCCATAAGCTCTCAGACTTCAACACACTTGTTGACTTGAAGAAATACAAGACAAATCAAACCATTCCAGTTTGATACTACACAAGTAAACTACAGTTTGCACCTGCTGGTCAGCCTTTATCTTTCTAGAACACGAGAGAGGACTCAAACAACTCTGGACTCCAGCTGTGTGTAACAGAAAGAAACCTCCTCTCTGGCAATTCAAAACACATATCCCTATTCAGCTCAAGTGCCTCATAATAGGGAGAAAAGCTCTTTACCAGTTATTCTGTCTCTCATCCTTCTTGTCATTTAATGAAAGAGGAGCTTCAACCAGAGTAGAAACATCGAATTTGGTGTTATGCTAATAAATAATCTATCATTTTGAATGCAAAGATGCCAAGACTGCATTGGCTGGACTAGGAATATATTCCTGGTTCAAGCATGCTTCCACATGTTTACATGCTTTGTGAGATTGGAGAACTCTCAGACTGCCTCCTGGGTGACATCAACAGAGAGAAAGGCAGACAGGTGTGGCATAGGGAGTGTTGGGTTTTCTTTTCTTTTTCTTTTTTTTTTTTTTTACCCACAATTGCTAGCACTTGTTAGGAAGCTTAAACCACAGTGTTAAAATAAAAAGGAATTTGATCCTGAGCTTCAAAGAATATTGATTGAGACATCACAGGTACTGGAAATTACATTTTAGAACACACACATATATAAAAGAACCTCTGACAAGGAAATACTGAAGTGTCATATCTAAGCCTTTCAAATATGAGAATATGTGTTGTAATACCACCTAAGGCAAACATACTTTGAAAAATATTAAGTGATTCTGCATTTAAAGACTGGATTACTCATATGAGGTTGGACATAATGTGAAACCCCAACTTCTGACTCATTGTGTTTGAACCATGAATGTCCTTTTAATGCCAGTTCTGATGTGTAATTATTATGCATTTTCTATCTACATATGTATGAAATTATTTGCAAAACAGACACAAATAACATTAGTTTGATGCTACTGCACAGATTAACTGCACCAATAAAAAGTTAAGGTCCATGCAGTAAAAAGATACCTGGAAGAATTTCAGACTAAAAGCATTTGCTCACTTCATGGAAGAGAATGGGTCTCTGAAAAATGAAGTGTATGTAAGCAGGCTCTTTAAACAATACAGTATTTCACTATATTAGCATAATTCTGACTACAGGGGATACAGAGTAGCATGCACTAATGTTAGAGCAAATACAGAAATTACAGAAACAATAGAATGTAACTGAAACAATAAATTGTATCTGGGCAATATGCTGAAAAGAAATGCACAACATTTATAAGCACATAAGTGCACTAAAATAAATGGTATCAGGTCCCATGGCACCTGTGAGAACAAGCTGAGAATCCTGGGAGGCCACACTTTGCCACTACAAAAAAGATTCAAGTACAATTGATTTCTCTCATTTGCATCTCTGCAGAGCTTCTACAATTTGAAAGTTTACCTGAAAAACATGTCTAAAAATCAGTTCAGGAAATACTGCCCTTACAATTAACTTGTATGCAATATGGCATACCAGACTTAGAAGTACCAAAGGGGAATTTGATTCAGAAGGAAGACAACATCTGTGCTGGAGGGAGTGGAGTCATGACAGTGAAAACAAGCTCTATTGATAAATTCACGTGCCTGTTCCAAGGCCTTTGACTCTCTTTATCAGCCTCACCTTGAAAAGGAACAGTCATATAAGATGGACATTTACTGTGCATTTAAAGTTCTTACATGTAGTACAAACATTAAACTGTGGAAAGGACACGCTGTTTTCTTTTATTCTCACATTTAACCAAACATTCAAGTGAAAGAAAAAGTCACCCATGACAATTGAACCTTCTCAACGCCTTTAGAATGATCCCGTTTGAGGGCACCTACTTGGGCCAAGGTGATGCATATTGGGGTCAGGAGGGTGAATTATTTGAACCCCTGGCTGACACAGGGAAGCGTGTGAGGTTCTGCAAGTCTTTACTGCTGGACTTGCTTGGGAGAGTGACCAAAGGGATTGCAGTAAAACAAACCAGAGGTGATAGCTCCTTGGTGTCTGGTTACTCTCAAGTACCCAAGCACTGTGAGCCCAAGCTGCCCAAGAAACATTGCTAGAAAGGCTTTTTCTATGTGGGGTTTTAGCTGCTGGACCTGCCATGAGAATCACTGCACTGCTGAGCTATTGTGACCACCTTTTCCTTATAAGATAATAACATCCCCTGCTGAGGTATATTGTCTAGACTGAGGTGAGTAGAAAGTGTTTGTCTCCTTACCATTAGGTCAGATCCAGTGAATTTGCAGGCTGAAAGTTGTCAGTTGGGATTTGTAGCACAAATGATGAAATTTGCTTTTATTGCAACCAAGTAAATAGTAAGTTAGGTGGGGAGGAGAAATATAATACCAGTACTGCAAATGAGACTCCAGCATCCTTATGCTTTACAGAAGAACATGGGTTTTGAGATGGTACTGATGAAAGCAATTGCCATGCTCAGTTCCTGGAGACACTCAATATGTCATTTTGGTTCTGCCTGTATTCCTCTACTATTTGGTTTTCATTAAAAGAGATCAATGAGAGCATATGTTGATTAGGCAACTATAAGCAGTAAAGAGTTTACCTCCTAATTCGTGGAATCTATTTCATATTAAAATACATGTAATTTTATTTGGATTAAGAATGACCTAAGTGAAGCAATTTGGTCCTGAAATTTTCCAAGTCAACTGTGGTTGTCCACAGCTGTGACATGCAAACATACTAGATTCACACGCAACAGCTAGATTTTCTCCTTTAAAAACAGGAAAGTTCCTCTTTTAAATTCTATTATATTTCTTGTTACTTTTTGAAAAGAAATTTTAAGGAATAACAGAGAGAATGGCAAAAAAGCTACCCACTATTTTGTGTCTGGTTGTTTTAATTAATGACATCATTATCACACCCTACACAATTAAAAAATAAGTCCCAGAAGAACATGATCACCTTCCTTCTTCCAAAATAAGGTATTTTACTTTGGTGCTTCTAGGCCACTGAAATAGATTTTGACCCAGTTCTGTGCTATCAGTTAGTAAGTCCATTATCACTGAAGGGAAAAAAAAATAAGCTTCTGTTTCTGAGGTCTCATACTCCTTAAGTCAAGATCTGTCAGGGAAAATAGTTATCTTCATGCTATGTTATTAACTTATAGTATTGATTAGAAAAAATAATTTACACCTAAAGAAGTATAAATTGGTGAAACAATTCTGGTGAAGGTCAGAATTAGTTCAGTTAGAAGCAACTGAAGTAAATATTAAATAGTGTATTGTGGAGGATAATACTCAGTATGGTAAAATACTATTGAAGCAATTTATCTCAGATGAGCTCAGTTAATTTGCAGATCTGTGAGGCATGGAAGGTGATGTCAGTACAAATTTCTATAGCCTTAAATCTTTATTCTTCTGTGGCTGATATTAATTTTTCACATATATCTGGAATGTATGAGATGTCATTTCAAATATGAATCATGACAGGGAAACAAACAAACACATGTTGAATCAATAAAATTAATTCAAGCATTTTCTTGTTTTGTTTTGTTTATTTTTTCTAAATCACTGGTGAGAACATCAGAAACTCTGATTCTTTTGTTATCATCATTCGCAGCAGTGCTCAAAAAGTAACAAATCATTCCCAGAGGGAAGCTCCTCTGCACATCTTTCTATGATAATTGTGCATTTTGTTTTGTGTCTTCATATAAGACAAAAGCAAAGAAAAACATATTGCTAAATATGATGATAGAACCATATTATTTCACAAGCCTGTTTACCAGGAGGAGAGGAAGGAGGAGAGGAAGGAGGAATCCTACATTCCTCCATCAATCTGTAAGAAGAGAGTTTTCTTCATCACTTTAAAAATTATGCAAGCAGGAGTTTAATAGTTTTAAAGGAGATTTAAATACAAATAATTCATGCAATTAAACATTTGGACATACAGTAGCATGAGTTAGACACGAACAAAGAGCCAGAGTTTCAGAAAGGATATTGATTTTACAGCTTGGGTTATGAGAATGATTTATTCTTGGGGCTTGATTATAACTCAAACTGCTTTGCAAGTCACACAGTTACTGACAGAAATGGGCCACTAGCCCAGAGAGACCACTGTTTTAGAATCATAGAATCACTGAATAGTTTGGGTTGGAAGGGACCTTGGAGATCATCTCCCCTGCCAGGGGCAGGGACACCTCCCACTAGATCAGGTTGCTCAGTGCCTTGTCCAGCCTTGCCTTAAACACCTCCAGAGAAGGGGCATCCACAGCCACCATGAGCAATCTGTTCCCGTGTTTCACTACCCTGTCCGTAAGAATGTCAGAATAACTGTATTCTGATTTTGCTGGGGAAGAGAAAGAAGGCCACACTTTGTTTGAAAGGACATCTACCAGAAAACCCTCGGCGGGTTTGCTAAGAAGCCAAAAGCAGAATTCAAAGTGTGCAAGCACGTAAACCAATGAAGGGTACTCTTTCCCATTTCCTAAAATATGTAAAGCTGAGGGAGAACACAACTAAGACCAGAAAAGTGAGTATATAAATCTATCTACAGATACATCTATAGGTGTTCTCTGCAGTGTAATGCTGCTGCTGTCACAGAAAAAGCATGTCATGACAAGAACATCTGGAGAAGCAGACAGCAGGATTTGATGGTAGGCCCCAGCTTTTTCATTTACAACAGCTTAACTGCACAACAGCTTTGAGAAACACTAGTTTCAACAGTAATCTACCCTCTCAGAGAAGATAATGTTTCACCAGACCAGACAAAAGGTGCCTATTTCTTAGCTCACCTGTTATTGTGTAGCTTTAAAATAAAAACCAAAACCCTCCACCCACAAAACCCCACAAAGCAGAACTGCATACTGTGTACACGTCAGGAAGAGGTGGCAGGATTGCCAGATGTTTAGGTCCATCTTAGTAATCAGACAATTGGACACCATGCAGATTTGAATAACAGGTAAAGAACCCATAATGACATATGCTGAACACATCAGTTCAGCTTTGGTGAAAGTGATTCATCACTTCATAATGAAAAAGCAAAGGCCTCACAAGGAATATGCTACTCTCCCTGTTCTTTACTTTTCCATGGGTGAAGAAAAAAGTGGCATCAATTAATTATTAATTACAAAGATCTTTTTACTTTGCTAACAATAGTTAATTTGTGTCCGAGTGAGACTTCTAAAATATTAGAGTTATTTTCTTGATGTTATATACAAAAGATTTGAAAGATTAATTGCCCAGATGTTTCCTTGGGTTTTGTTCTCTCTTTCTCACATAATAAAAATCTTTCAGCACATTTTTTTTCCCAATAAACCCTCAGTCCATCTGTTATACTTTGCTGGAGACATAAAGCAGCACTACATGTGTGTTACAATCACTCTAAAAAGTAAATCTTCACCATTTTCTTTTACAAATAAGGTGAAAGATTCCGTTATTATTTGTTAGGTAACATCTTGATATCTTGCCCTTTGTACTAAAACATTAGTTCTGTTCACTAATACCTTCACCTTTGCTTCTAATGTCATGGGCTAAAATATTCAAATCCCAAGTCAGACCATCAAGTATTTTGGTCTTTCACAGGAAAAACATTGGAAGAATACAGCATAGCAAATCTTTAACAGTTATCTCCTATTTAAATACAACACAATTCCTTTGTAACAAGTTAAGAACTTAACTACTTCAGGAAGTCATAAATAAAGTGAATAATCATGGTGTGCATTTTTATTTCTGTATATGTTATAAAGAATGTTTTTCCTGTAAACTCAGCAAGTGAAAACAACAGTTAAAATGTAAGAAGTGTCAAAACCTACTTCATAGATTGCAGCAACAAAATGTCAGCCCTGAAGTAGATCTGAAAAAAAACCTTTTAGCTGTAGCCATGACAAAGTAGTAGTTTTAAAGCTTGATTTCCAAACATGCTTTTGGAAATAAAAAAATTACATTCACCTCAACAAATAATAAAAAAAAAAAAAGTCAGTAAATTCCTAGCAAGTTCTCCCATGTCTAGTCATTCAAAGTCCCAGACAAAGAAAAACAGAAGAACATTTAATAAAATAGTAAGGTAAATCTATGTCAGGAATACCTGTGTCCATAGATGTATTGTAGTCAGAATTGTTACAGATTTGTTAGATTTGGTGGGTATGTAGCAGCATTTTGATTAGGCAGATGAGGCTTGAAGTGAGGCTGAATATTTGTATGATTAATTCAGAGCCTAGAAGGTTTACTAATTCTCAAACAGGTTGTTGCTCACAGAACTAAGTCAAAAACTGCTAACAGTTAGCAAGAGTACTGTTGAATACTCTTCAAGGGGCATTTCAGGGTTTCCTTAAGTCTTTCAAGAATCAAGACCCCATGCTAAATGAAGACAATGACAATATGCATCACCTGTGCTCCCCAGCTGAACAGTTTTTACTAAAAGCAAGACACTAAGTCTTCTAAATTTAGTAGCAAGAACTGCTTTGGCTTCATTTGATCTTGAACCCCTCTGAAAGAGACTTGGAAAGATGTGAGGGTAAGATGCATCAAGAAACTGATGGAAGGGTGTGATGTCAGACCGGGATTTGAAGCTAAAAGCAAGAATGTATACTGTTTCACTTTTGGGGCCCCACAAAGGAAGATGTTGATAAACTTGAGTGAATTACCGGAGTGTGACTTAGATGGGGAATGGGTGGGAAGAAAGTGTCATTTAAGGAGAATCTGAGGAAATAGGACTTCCGCACAAAGTCCTTAAGATGTTATGAGAAGTGGATGCTTAGAACCTAATTTCTTCAAGAAAAGCCTGGCCAGAAGGTGTGAAAGAGGCTGACAGTAATGACCAAAGGGAAGGCATGTGTGGTGTTAGGGAAATGTCAGGAGTGGATACTGACCAGGAAGATTGCAGAACTATGCACCTGCAGATGATGTGGGATATTGATTGGAAAACTCCAGCTGGAGCAGACCTCTGGCAAGCTGGGGGAGAAGGAACTGGAGGAAAAAGGTCAGCAGATGTATGATATATAAGTCTCAAGGTACAAATTAACTGGGACTGCCAAGGGCCCAATCTTGAAACTGAAACTTTTAACAATGACCTTGAGTCACAACTGAGTATAAGCACACATACTCTGCATGAACACATAACAAGAGATGACTTCTGGGTATTTGATTTTTCTTCTCTGCACAGGTGCACTTCTTTACAAAGTTATAGAACTGGTATTTTTACACATTACAAGATGCACAAGCAGAATACTCAAATCCATAACCACTACTGTCCAAGATGAAACAGAGGTATTATACTGGCTCCTTGGCTTTCCAGCTGTGGAATTCTGTTGCCTGTGGAATCCTGGATCCATAGACTATTTATAAGAGACTGGTAAATGTCATAAAGGAAAGAAAATCTATGCTATGTGCATTTGTGAAATTTCTAAAGAGGATTGCATACCCACCCAAAAATGTTTAAGATCTGTAAACTAAAAGATTTTTAATAAACACTACTAATGTCACAATTTCCTTGAAATTTCATGGTGACCAGTTCTTGGAAAGTAAGAACACTATTTCAGTAGAGCATTTGTTTTCCTGGAAGGACAAGGAAGGTGCACAAGGAATAAGGCAGAAGAAGAGATAAAAAAACTTGCCTCTTCCTCTAAGAGTTTCTCCTCTTGTTCTTAGGTGTCAGAAATGAAGAAGGAGTGAGCAAATGACAAAGTGGGATGAATCCGAGTCAAAATCTGAGATTAGAATGCATGCACTGCTCAGAGCTCAGGCCGATTCTCTCAGAAAGCCAGTTCTTTGGATTCACCATGACATACTTGAAATGGCAGTGTCAACACATTGTACCTACTCAAGACCACACCACAATGCAAACACTGCAACCTGATACCAGGATGCTAGGCCAACCGTGACCGCTTTGTGACACTCAGCACTTTTAATCAACACAGACAGTTCTCAATTTTTTCAACACTGAGTACTACTGCATATTTGAACATTAAAACAAACCAAAACAAAAAAACCCCAAAGAAACAAAAAACTGACCCAAAAGTTCCAGTAAGCTATGCTATTTTTTAAAGTAATAGAAACTGTCATTCACATCCTCCCTTTTATCATTCGGAGCTAGTTATTTTCTTGGCCAGGATGTGCTGAAATCAAACAATCTACATTTACAAAGGAAAGAGCGAAGAATTAAATAAACATATTTTTCTGATAAAGGCATTTAAAATGACATGTCAGCTGTTAATGTTGGTACTGCTGCCAGAATTTCCAAGTTAGCACAAAAATCTTCACTTACGTATATTTACACAAGTTCACTCTTCTTACATTGTTATAGAAATAATACTATATAAAGCTCATGAAAAAAAGCAGCTGAAAACTGGATAATGCCATCTCTGTAATTGTACCCTGGCTCTTTATGTCTTTGAAGGGATGCTGTAATTTTAACATTTTAATAATGCTTAATAAACACTTAGCAGCATCTATTATAAATGGTGGGTACCATTTGCAGAGCTGGGTGGGGTCATTCTTTACAGCAACCTACCATATGGTATCCCTATGAATGTGGTCCTGATAAAAGTGATCTGTTGAACCTGAATGACTTACTTTGCTGCTGTTGTATTAAATTACTTTCTGTCCTCTTCCCCCATTCACTTGCACTACAAGTGGTGTTGATTCACCTGTCTGTCTCATGCTGCAGCTACCATATTCTCCAGCTACTTGTTTCACCAGGACTGTTATATTATTCTATCTGCATTTGGTTTGCAGAGTATGAGCAGAGACAGAAACAAAATACATGGGTTAATATTTAAAGGCGAAATAAGAACTGAATCTTATACCCTTCTCTTCGCTGACAGTACTGTGAGGAGTCTACAAAACTTCTACCTAACTAAAGATAGCTGATTCAGAGCAAATTATTAGAATTCAATCACCGCTGCATTTCTCCATTTCCTTTTGTGTGTGCAGAGCATCAGATTTCACTGAAGAGGCACAAAAAGGTGCTGCATCTGGCCTGAGAGCATTAAAAGTGAGCTGAAGAACAAATAAATGACTTCTTCATATACAATCAATTTATAAAGCAGGTAACCCGCTCCCCTTAAATTGGAGCTTATATACAGTAACATGCAAAAAACCCACCAGTTTCATGGATGGCATCTATAATAAAGGCTTGCTTCTGTCTCACACATTGTCCCTTCCATTGTAACAAGCTGTTATCTTTTGTGGCTTTTTATCAGCTGAATGACACCACTATATGGGCTTGCCTGCATCTACACGTTTCCTGGCAACCATATGCCTGCATTGACTTGACTGGCTGGCTCCTAATCTAACAGACTGGTTAATAGCCCGATTTTGCTTTCTCTTCACTATAGGAAGAGGCCTTTACCACCAGAGGCAGATCTGCCCAATACATGCAAAACCATAGTCTGGCAGTTTTGATTAAAATTTACCAAGAGTAAAAAACAGTGACAGACCAAAGACAGTGATCTCAACTTAGACTTTTTGCAGTACTTGCCACCAAGTATCCCAGCCTTTCTGTAGGTCCCCTTCAGGTACTGGGAAGTCACTATGAGGTCCCTCCTCTGCATAATATGCAGACTTCCATACTTCTATAGTGCATTAAAACCAAAGAATAGCAATAATACCTTTTTTTTCTTGTTATATACTATTTTAAAAGGAACGCTTCTTGCAGGGATATATAAAAGTTACAAGAAGTTCTGAGATCCTATAGAAAGGCTGCCTGCTGAACACAATTGCTTGACTGGGTGACAAGTGGTTTCCCTCAGGGATCTGCACAGAGACCCATGCTGTTTAATATCTCCACCAATGACGTACACAGTGGCATCAAGTACAATCCTCAGCAAGTTTGCAGATGACGCTAAGCTGAGTGATACAGTTGACATTGTGGAGGGACAGACTATAAGAGGTGGGTCTGTGAAAGCCTCATGAAGTTCAGTAAGGACAAGTGCAGGGTGGTGCATGCACTCGGGTCAGGGAAACCCTCATTATCAGTACAGTGAGGAAAAGGACTTGGGGACACTGGTGATCAGAAAGCTGAATATGAATCAACAGTGCACTTGCAGCCCAGAAGGTCTACCATATCCTGGGCTGCATTATAGAAAGACAGGGCCAGCAGGTTGTTGAGGTGATTCTGCCCCTTTACTCTACTCGCATGCCCCATATGGAGTGCCATGTCCAGCTCTGGAGCCCTCAGCACAAGAAGTACATGGATATGTTGGAGAGGGTCCAGAGGAGGGCCATGAAGATGATCATTGAGCAGAAGCATTTCTACAAGGCTGAAAGAGCTGGGGCTGTTCAATCTGCAGAGGAAGAAGCTCTTCACCATTAGGAAGACATTCTTCATCAGTGGTGAAACACTGGAACAAGTTGCCCAGAGAGGTGGTGGAGGCCCCATCCCTGAAGACTTTCAAGGCCAGGCTTGCTGAGGCTCAGAGAAACCTGATCTAGTGCACGATGCCCCTGCTCACTGCAGGGGTTGTCCCTTCCTACCCAATACATTCTATGATGCTGAGATTGCCACTCAATTCCATGGGGCAAGACATCACATAAAGAAGTTAGCAGAAATAAGGTTGTTTCTTTTTTATATGAAAAACTGAAAGAACAAGAATAAAATCAAAAGGCAAAAACCATCAAATGATTCCTACTGTTTGTGCAACATAACCATTCGGGTACATAGATGAGATGACAAAATACATAGCATAGAGAAGAAGACAATAAAGCTGTCCTGAAGCTGTGATCTTCAAGCCTCTGTCCTGGGATAAAAGGACTTTGAAGTGTTTACATTCATGGTGGGAAAAGTGATAAAATGAATAGCAGTATACATGCTGGAAACTACATAACACAGGATCCATTTTACTGAACCAGCAGAAGCAAGAGTGGGAATTCTTGACACTTAAATTCTGCCATGTGGACACAGATGAAGTCTCACACTACAAATAAAGGCAGAATATGCATGGGAAAAAAGAGGCCGCTGATGAGGGAGAAAAAGTGCTGAGGCACTGCTGTTTTAGCTGGAGCACTGGCAGCAGAATTATCCCTGGGAAGTTTCGCTGCTGTTTTTGCTATCTATATTCCCAGCAAACAGGAACTAGATATATTGTATATTCAGGGTAATAGCTACATGATCCACATAGAATGAATGATTCACCACAGACACTCCACTGATTCCTCTTTTCATGTGAGTAGAAGGAGCCATGAGAAAAGTGCTACATGAGTGTTCACAGATTTTAATCACCTTCGTCATTATCTGCTGGTAGCACACTGCTCAGTTTATGCTGCATTTTATGGCAGGGATCATACAGAATAAAATAATGATTAAAACTGTTAGGGATGCTGTAGATTTAATCTAGGATATGTACTGCAATTCCTTCAACATTATGTGCTTTGTTAACAAAAAGCACAGTGGCAAAAGAATTGTCAAGAAACACATAGTAGAAAGTAAATGCATAGTAGAAAGTAATGAACAGGTTATTGCACTTATTGATTTATTGTGATTTAGTTTGCATAGAAGACCCCACTGCAAAGAAATAAACAGAACAGGAAAGAAACACCTGCTGTAGAAAATTTTGCCTGTTCTTCCTCCGACCATACTAGGTGCTTTCATTTTCTTCTTTAGCGGTGAGCTGTTTGCAATAGATTTTTCTGTTTGTTTCAATAATTTCCTACTCTGATGGGAGTAAAAACTTATATAAGTCATATTCCCATTAAACTGAAACCTCAAAAGCATTTTCCGAAACATTCTTTCAAAATTAAATAAATAAACAGAAATATATAACAACAAAATGTAAACATTAAATCCTAAAAAAAGTCATGTCAGATTTTATTGAAACAGATTGAAGTACCCCAGAAGAACAATCAATATGAAAATGTAGCAGCCATTGTATGAGAAAATGGATTATTACCACCACTTATTGATAAGTGAATGTCAGGCTATTAGATGTCCATATCCCTCTTATGGGGTTCAGAGAAACTTCATTTTGAAATTTTCCACTAATTGCATTGCAGAATATATCAGTTTTCATTTTTTTCTCTGCTTCCTTTTCATACTTCCCCACACTATATTGAGTAAAATGAGTGCTACCCAGGTTGGGCTCTCCCACGACTTTATCCCTCACTCAAATACTCAAAACCACCACAACTAGTTTCCTTTACCAGTTTTTCTGCTGCAGGCCTACTCCTCCACATGCCTGGAAAAAACTGTATAACAAAGAATTCAAAACAATTTTTACAAATTTTTTTGGCTATACAAAGAAAACACAGTGAAAGTTTCCAGGCTGAATAGTGACAATTTTATGAAAGAAGCAGGAAGCCATGTTTGCAATTCACAGGCTCTTCTGAAAAACCTGTATATCAGGTCTACTCAACTGGTTAACCTGTGTAACCATTGTGTATACAAAGTTTACAAAAGTAAACTCCCAGTTTCCAAATAATATCAGAGGAAATCCATCAGTAGAACTTAGTTTTCAGACTCCCTCTCACTACTTCTCCATTTTTGGGAGAGGATGGATTTCATGATTATAGACAGAGGGATGGGAATGAGTAAAGTTCAGTTTTACTTCTGTCTTTACTCAATTCTAACTACCTGTATATGTCACTGCTCATCTACAGAATTTCATAAACTGCAATATTAAAATACATGCTTATGTTTTAATGATGTGCGTTTGCTCTACTTTAAAAGTCTGGTAAGCAGGAGAGTAAACTACAATATAAAGCTTCAAAACGAATGGAGATTAATTTTGTAATATAAATATTGTATTTACATAAAAATACATATTTAAATTACAATTACACACATTAAAAATATATTGAAAATTTATTTACAGAAAGCACAGATATGATGCCAATATGCTGGAGTGATTTAGATGTATAGTAATAGCTAACAGTATGCAGGATACTGTATCATCATGATTATTTAAAACAATCTGTTGTTTAATTGATATTTTCCTCTGTACTGAAGTAACAGCATTCTGATTTGTTGACTGTTCCTTTTAGTCATGGGAAAGATCTAGGCCAAGAAAAAAAGACCTCTGTCTTTTTTCCTATTTAAGTCCTATTTTATGTTTCCTATTTAAGTGTCCACATAAAGGAAATATCTCTTGATGATGTATCATCATTTGGTGCAAAAGACAAGGCACTAATCAGAAAACAAACTTCAAAGAAAAAATATTTAAAGGCAGTGAAGTATATTAAACCAGCTATAAGATCAATCTGAAATACTTGTAGTTATCAGGACCTAGAAAGTTGAGAAAGCTCCTGGCACTGGTGTCATGTTAAGCACTGACATGATTTGGGCTTTCTCAATGGCCACAGCAACAAAATTTGAAATTAAATTCCTCAGAAGGCATCAGAAAAGTCCACCACCTATCACTGTCTTAGGTTGCACATGTCTGTCATTAAAAGAAATCTCTAAGAGCTTTATTTGGAAACTGATGGTTTAGAGGGAGAAGATTTTTGCTTATGGATCTCCAGATTCATGTTTTGAAGGCTACACCCACACACTTGTGGTCAGTTGGTCTTGTACTGTTCATTCTCTCCCACAATTTTGGGCTTGAATTTGCTCCGTGTTTTTCCACACCAACATCGACACAAACACAGTGGAAACATGGACAAGATTCAGGGGAACCAGAAGCCTGGAAAATATTAGAAAGCAGTCATTCTTCACTGGAGCAGTCCTCACAAAACAACAGAAAAGGGCTGTCAAATGGACCAGTGTCCTGGTTTAGGCCCAAAAGGACCCCCCAAATGACAGATGGCCCCCCCTCCTCTCCCAGAAGAGAGGAAGGAATGAGGAGATTTGTGAGTTTAGAAGAATTCCAAACTCTAATGAAATAATGAAATAATAGATAAAATTAAAAGGAAAATATAAAAAGGTATACAATGTTTACAAAACCGTATCAAGCTCCCAGGATGATGATCACATCCCCAGCAGATGCAGGGAGAGTCCCAGGCTGGGGCCAGTTCAGTCAGGAGCTGGATGCCGAATCTGGATTCATGAGTGCTCGGATTGGGGTCAGAGGCAGAGTCTTTCCTAGATGTTGGCCATCGAAGAAAGAAGGGAAAGACAAGAGAAGAGAAAGGCAAGAGGCCTGACCCTTCGATCCCTCAGCTTTTATACTGAGCATGGGGCAGATGGGATGGAATACTCCTGTTGGTCAATTTTGGGTCACCTGTCCTTACAGGTGGGACTTCTCTACATCTTTCTGTTTCCAGCCCCCCGGTAGGGTGGATGACAAACTTTATGACCTTGATCACCATAGTGAATAATGAAAATAAGGGCTTCTTGCATACCATTCCCTGGTCTTATCAGTCTGGGAGCGAACAGTGTCTGAACAATGTGCAGTTAATTTCAGAGTTTAGTCAGACAGAAGAGGCCTAGATGAAAAGTGAAGTTACAAACTAGAAAAATTACCCTATTTTACCTCAAAGCAGGACAACCAGGTATAGTGGATCATGTAATATGTATTTCTCTGTGTGAGGTCTGTTGTGCTGCAAATTACTGTCTTCCTCTCACCTAAGTAAGTAACCAAAAGCATCTGTGAATACGTCACAACTAAAAGCCTGACTTTTTTGTTAGTAGTATGTTACAATCTTTCTAAAACACATCAACTTCTTTCTAAATAACATCATGACAGCATCTTTGCTCTCATAAAGTCACTTAAATGTACCATAAAAGAGGCACACAATGAGATTCAGAACAAGCCTGCAATTTTTGATGGAAATATCACATCTCTCTTAAAGCCTTAACTTTCCCAAATTATTCTTTCTATACAAATACTACAGTATTTGTCATGAAACTAGATACTTTCTGTTCTGTTGCACACCCCATGAAGAATGGAAGCTGCATTTCTGCCCCATTTTTTTTATGAAGTGCCAATTGTATTACACTATGCTCACACCTGATGCTCAAAGCACAGTGGTTTCCTATTTTTTTGCATTGTGATATGTAAAAGCATGACACATGGTTTTGCAAACTGCTCTGTGTTCAGAAGATCTAGGGATAGTGGATACCTTTTTCAAGCTTCCAAAGATGCTCATGACACCATCAGACACCTGACACAGTTCTTATTCCTCTACAGATTTAGTTTTATTTCTGAGGGGAAGGAAAACTACCATCTGGGTCAGACTTGTATCAAACAGATTAGTGAACAGACAGTAAATTGGCAACCTTGGACTTGAACAGCTCCAGCAGTGAGAACTCAAGAGAATAAAAATGTGTGTCCTGAAACAGTGCCAGCTCAAGCTAGGTTTAAGCTGGCATGAAAATAAGGGAGGGAAGTTGTACAACACCTAAAAGGGCTTTCTTTAAGAATACAACCTGAAAATGACCAGCTGGATGAAAAATAATGTATCCATTGACCATAGTGTGAAATTACTCTGCATTAATGAGCAATGAGAAGTATCTCAGATATGTAGCATGTGTTTAAACAAATAGTTCTTCCTCAGTACTGCAAGTGCTAAAGCAAAACTTCATTTAGCAGTTTATAAGTTAAAAACAGAAACAGCAGACTGCTCCCAGTATCCTGGCATACACATAAAGTTAGAGTATTACAAATTCCTAACTGACCTAATGTCTTCAATATATTTATATCTTGGTTGCATCTGCAGGGTAATCATCCCTGCCTTACTTATGGCACTCTTTAAGGAATCCTGGCACATGTTTCTTTAGTAATAAGCACATCATTTTGTCAATTACTTCACTTGGAAAAAAAAAAAAGAAGCTTCCAAGATCTGCTTATTTTTGCAGAGCATGGAAATTAAATTAACAACTATACCTCATATAAATTTTTTTATCTGCTTGGAAAAAGTGCTGCTCCAAACTGTTACACCATTTACATCTTGCAGGTTTGGCTTCAACTGACTGTGGTTTGCATATTTGGACTAGTGATATTTTTATTGCACTTTTCTTTGTCGGTTCCAACTGCAACCTAATTTCGTTGGTCAGCCGGCTACCCTGACCAACAAATCTCCTTTCTTTTAGTACCAGTGACATAGCTGTCAGTTAGAGGTTTGGCTTGCTTAAAGCTCTGCTTTACTACCCAAGATCCCAGAAAAATAAAAGACACGGAGACAGGCACATAAATCATATGAAGAAACAAAACATTTGTATTATAGTGGGAGTCCAATGACACTGCTGAACTGAAGAATCTGGCAGCCTTTATGTTATAACAGAATTTTAAGAGGCCATAAACATTCACAGTGGATTGAAAGTTGGCGTGAAGTGATACCATTTGACTGATCCACATTTTACCCTAAATGCTGTTTCTCATTCAAAGGCAATGATGGTACACAGCACTCTCTATTCATTACAGATTTGTGAGGTTTGTGCCACTACTATAGCAAACTAGTGGCTAGTTAAAAGCAGAGCTCTGGGGAAAGGAGTTCTTTCACTCATGTAAAGAAAATTACTGCAGCATGCTGCAGCAGGCTGTGCCATACTCTTTTCCTTCTTTCCAGAAAAACAACTGAATGAAGGAGCCCCTACACATCTCTTCCCTCTAGGTGGACTCCCATGTCACAGAGTGCACTAAATCAACTTTTAGGCAAGTCCAGTTAACTTTACAAAGTACTGTTTTTACATCCTCTGATCAGCTCTAACCTACTCTGCATGGGCTGTACTGAATTTCAAGACACAGGTGCATCTCTAATTCATTGTGCAGCACATGCAAATTATTAGACCTACTTTCTACTTCTTGGAAAGTTATGCAGAGATTTCTTTACAAGATGCTTGGCAGGACTATTTTTCAACTACAGTACTTCAGTATAATTTGAAGCCAAAGGAATGCAGAGTGCTTGATATTGAAGCCTCAGCACAAAGTACATAAGCTGCTTCATACTTAGCAAGTGATTTTTTTCAGAAAGGGATCTTGGCTCTGTTATTTCTGACCATGAAGATTTCTGAAGCTTGATGAGGCTATGTTTTAAATTAAAGGTGACCTTAGCGATGGCTATTCCTCAGAGTTTTGATACGTAGAATTTATTTCAAAATAAATAGTGTTAGGTGATTATTTTCCCTCCTTCTTCTGTCAACAGACCAGTTTGGCCAGTGTAGTCTCAAAAAAAAATTCTAACAAACTGATGACTGGGCTGATATTTTTTGGTTTTTAGATTTTATTTCTTTTTACAATTTACAAACTAGAGACTGAAAATGTTCTCCTTCTCCCCTTCCTTGTTGTTTATTCATCACTCTTCTAGGTACAGCAAAAGTCTCAAGACAAAGATAACCTTGATCAAGGCCTCAGTTGGCTACACGGAAGTCTAAACTAAGATTTTTTTTGTTTGCATAATAGCTGGTCTATCAAATCCAACACACTGACATCAAGACTGACACTCCACCCTGAGGGCTGAGATACGAGGAAAAACAAAAATTGCTGATTATTTTCCACAGAATATACTTGTATTCCAAGAAGTCCAAGAACTCGTGTGGATCCTTGCGAATTTTGTCATTCTGTGCTTCTCTAGGGAGTTATCTTAATTAGCTTTAAAACAAAACTAAATATTCCACTTCTCTGTGTGAATGAAACATCCACATTCAACAAACCAAATATGATTTGCAGTTCTGTAGTGAGGATTCAAAACTTGATTGTTAAATATAGTGTCCACAGTTCTGAAGGTTGAAGTCTGAAGTGGAGTTTCACAATTTATCTGCATCCTGTGAAGTTGAAGCCTTTTTGATGGAGCAAATAGAATTCAGGTAACTTCATAGTAAGTTGCAGTCCAGGGTAACAGTGCACATTGCTCAACATTGAATTTCTGTAATAAAATACTCATTAATCAAGAGTATGGGAAAAAATTCTGCAGCTGAAAAAGAATAGTATCCTGCCTTTCCTAGAACAACTTACTGTACCTCTTAAAAGGTAGAAGATAAAAGAACATAAGACCCAACACTTAGCTAGACATTTAAATCAGTACACACCTGTTGGCGATAAAGCAAGCTGCTCTTGACTTCTACTGAAGTATTTTCAGATGCAGTGTGAGCTTGCTTTACTGTTACTTAAAAACTGTTTCCTTCTGTGTGATTGCAGTTGCCATTCAACCTCCAAAATCTCAACTACTTTGAGTAGTTGATATACAAATATCAAATATAGCAGGTATCTCTCCCCAGTTATCTGTTGTCTGAATGGGCATATGTGAATATCTGAGGGCATACTTCCTCAAGAAAGAATGGCTACATTTATCTTTGATATAGCCTGTCAAGTCCTTGTCTAAACCCAGAGCACAGCAATTCACTGCATTGCAGAGGTATCCAGCCTCTGACCCATAAGCCACACAGGGCGTTCAGAAGTCAAACCATCTCTCCTGGACAGGAGCTGTGCTGGGTCCTGGGTAACACACAATCCTGGTGTCTTCAGTGGTGAGCCACCACTGTAAGCTCCAACTGATCTCCTGGGGGCACACACAACCATCTCAGCCCTGTAGTGGAGCAGTGAAGCCCTGGGGGGGGCAAACATCTGATCCATGAAATGTTCTTCGATAGCCCCAAAGTACATGGACTACATCTCAGGTATATGAAGAATATGTGCCTGTAGTCCCATGAAGGGACTGGCAACCATTGGGATAGAGTAGTATGTCACACAGGAGTCAACAGATAGCAATGAGATTGCTTCTAATAAGGAATCACTTCACAACAAAAGAAAGAATGTGGTTGAAAAATGGCAAGTGTCAAGTGCTTAGGCATCTCCATTGCAATGAGATCAACACAGCAATAACTGCCATTGCAGAGAATGAAAGATAAAAAGGCAGTCCTGAAAGTTAAACATACACCATAGGCAGTCTATTGATATTCTTCCATTAGATGCTTTGTTCCTTCGGGATCAAGCAAAGGAAAACAGTTCAGACTCTTGTGTTTCTACCAGACAAAATCCCATGTGACTTCAGAATTGAGCTATTTACCTTTTTCTGAGTCATAGAATCTTATTAGCTGGAAATAAAGATCATCAGTCCATCCTTTAAACTAGCACCACAACGTCTATCAGTTAAACATATCCCTCACTTCCATGGTCATCATCATGAGATAATGGCATTTCCAATATATAGCTTTTTTTTAGTCTCCTGTCAAAGACCTTCAATGCATCCTGCTTTAGAGCATTTCTATGATTAGGAAGTTTCTCATGAGATTTCAAATAAATTCATCCTACAATAGTATATGCCATATTTTCAGTCCTGTCTGTCAAGAGCATATCAGCTTTTTTCTCCCTATATAAGTTTTGTGTATATTCTAAAACTCTCATAGCCATTGTCAAGCTTCCCTTCTTCAGGTAGAAAAACAGATTTTACACACGTCATATTGTCTAGAATTTTCATTCCTCTCCATTAGAGTCTTCCCTAGTTTCATTTTTCTGCCCAAAACTGCACAGTGCTCTCACTGATGTTTTATGTGTCTTGAAAGTCACACCCCTGTTTATACATCCCAAGATTCTATTTGCTTTCTTGCCATAGCATGACACTGCTGACTAATGGCTCTGCTTTTATGCTGAAATAACATCTGTGCCCTCTTCTGTAAAGCTGCTCCTGTTCCCCATCTTTAACTTTTTAAATCATCTTTTATTATCTTTCATCAATCTTTTATTTGAGCCTAGGTGTACTGCTGTGAACTTGTCCCTAATAATTTGTCTTCTTTTTTGTCCTCAATAATTTTCCCCATTTTCCAAGATAATCGATCTTAACTTGCAGTATGCCCTACCCACAGCAACTTATGCACCTACACAACTGTACCTTCCCGTGGATCACTCTTCCTGAGCTTACTATCTCACAAGAGACAATGCAATGTGAAAATGTGCCTAAGATCAGGAGAAGGTTGCATTTTTCCTTCTGTCAAAAGCAAACCACTGGGTCTGTTTTCTGAAGGGATGTGCTCTTCCCTTTATGACTCTGAAACAGTTTGAATCTCAGAACTGTATTCACACTCACTGATGCAAAACCCACACATTCTTGCTTTACTTTGCACATTTGGATTAGGCACTGGGAGAAGTGCCATTTTGACAAAGTTCTAACATGCTTTGCTACGTTTATTGCTATTTATCCACTGATGCTTTATAAAAATTGCAATTCAGCTTTGAATAAAAGCTTTTTCTGCCACTAAAATTAATTAGCACTGACAGTGATGAACAATGGCTTTGTGGTCACTGACACACATATCTAACTGCATTGCCTCAATTAAACTCCTAATGTCGTACACAACACTAAATGAAAGTGGCCTGAATTTCGAAGACCTGGTAGGCTTATTTCAGACCTAATGAAAGCATAATGAAATGAAATTATAAAACTGGATGGGATTCACATCTCACTGCTTTTACTCAGCAGAGGCCTGGAGCATATATAAGAAAATTATGAATTTATTTTTCAGGAGGTAAAATAAACAGGTAATTTATTATTCACTTCTAACACTAGGATTTTAAAGAGGTCACTGTCTCTTAATATACATGCTAACACAAATGAATATATACATATCTGCCTTTTCTAAAGCATTCTCAATAAAAATAAGAACATTTAAGAAGAATGAGAAATGTTTGAGTAGTTGCATACTGACATAGCATAAGTGCTCTGCATTCTTTAGCTAATTTTTAGCCGAGTCAAATCCTTTTAGAATTTAACATTTAGGAATGTAAAAATCAGTAATTTTTTAAAATTATGCCAAATGCATTATTGTAAAGTAAGTGCAACTGTGGGAATATATTTCTGCATTCTATACTTGAATAAAAAACTTGCTACTCAGGGAACATTACCATTTTTCTAACTAAATAAAGTACAGTTATGAAAAGTAAACCCATTCTTCAGTAATGCAGTATAATCGCTCTTGGAATAAAAACAAAATAGTAGCGTAAAACCTGTAATAAGAAGTCAACTTTGATGGCAAAACCTGAGTTCTAGAAGACAGCTTCAATTCTAAGGATAGAAATCTGTATTTCCATATATAGTCTGAAGACTCCCTAGACAGAGTGTTCCTAACTCATATTTGATCATAAGGTTTCAGTTTTAAAACATCTTCCCCTTTTCTACCTCTCCAGTGTTATTCCATTTTAATGTTACAGCTGTCACTTGAATACAATTGGACACAAAAACCTTCCATTTTGGTGAAAGTAAGAATGAAATCATAGTATATTGTTTAGCCAATATCTACAAAGGCACACTTTTGTTTTGTGAAACCTGATGTTTTTGCAAGGCAGCAAACCACAGTGTACCACAGCCAAATTGAAGCACTGTGGGTGCTTTTCCAGCAGCTAGAAAAAAAGATACAAATAACATGAAAAACCTGATCAAACTAGTTTAATTAATACCAACATCTCCTCCTAAAATCGTTAGTATTAATCAGCAGTTTGAGTGTTATAAAGGCAAGAAAAAATAGAAGCACAGATTCATAGAATGCGTTGAGTTGGAAGGATCCTTCAAAGGCCATCTAGTCCAACCCCTGCAGTGAGCAGGGACGTCCTGCAATAGATCAGATTGCTCAGAGCCTCAGCAAGTCTGGCCTTGAATGTCTTCAGGGACAGGGCCTCCACCACCTCTATGAGGTCTCCCAGAATCTCCTCCAGATTGAACAGCCCCAACTCTTTCAGCCTGTCCTTGCAGGAGAAGTGCTCCTGCTCTCTGATCATCTTTGTGGCCCAATTCTGAACCCTCTCAAATGGATCCATGTACTTCTTGTGCTAAGGGCAACAGAGGTGTACACAGTACTCCAAGTGGGGTCTCCCTGAAGCAGACTAATGGAACAGAATGACCTCTCTCAGTCTATTCAGGTTATGGTTAATAGAGTTCAAAACTGAAGGCACTGGTATTAAAAACTATTTTAAAGTTCAAACCATGATAAAAATCACAAAACTGCATTGTTTTAAGAACTTGGATAAATATTTAAAATCCAAAAATCAAGATCAAATCACTTAAATTGTCATTTGCAAGCTCAAACCCAAAGTGACTTATTTTTCAAGTGCATCAAATTAGTATGCAAGTCAGCAAAACTTCAGATGCCTTGTAGAATTACCTTAAAATTAAAAGGAAAATACAATTTGTGCGTCTCAGAAAACAAAAAAAAATCCGTAATTTAAACATGTATACCTGAAAAATATCCTAAACATCACTTTTGTTTCTACACCCACATCTCTATTTCATCCACCTGGCATGCTACCTACATTCATATATTGATATCTGACTTTGCTGTACCACAAATTAACATCAAATTGCTACAGCTGAGAGCTAGCTGAAATCAAAACTAAATTCCAGACAGATGTATTAAAAAAGAAAACTTCAAAAAACCTCAATTCAACATTTTCTACCCTACCAATTAACTTAATTCATGGCTCTATTTTGACTTATATAACAATTTCAAATTAATAACTTGAAGGAGCAGGTTTTGGGGAATTAATTTTGATTTGAAATTTCCAAATTGTAGCAGAATTTTTAAGGTGGAGTTCAGTCTCTTTGTTCATATTCTTACTCCATTCCCTATTTTGAAGACATAATTCTACTAGAGAATTTAACCCTAAAAACTTAGGAAACATCTCAGATAAGCTTATCTCACCATCCTAACTTTCTCTTTGTGTGTATACAGAGTATATGAGGCAGTTTAAATTTCACAGTCATGCACCTCCAGTGCAATAGTTCAAATTTATTCCCCCCTTCTCCCACAATAACAAAAAAAGGCTTATCTTGGCCTAGTTGCACGGATATGCAAATTGATTTTCCCCTTTTTTTTCTTTAAGGATTTAGGACTGTGAATCATGAAAGGTGCAAAATTACTCCCAGCTCATAACAAAGAATACAGAGTTTGACTGTATAAATTTCTGCAGTGCTCTAATTGAGGATCCCTGAAACAAGCAGAGAACAATTTAAAAGAAATTTTAAAAGTCTTCCTCAGAAGAGAAACACAAATTTCTGAAACTTGCAGCTCTATGAGGCTGTGGAGGTACAAAGTATCAGAAGGTTCAGAAACAGATTAAATAAAATTGACAACAGGTTCATAAACAGGTACAAAATGATATTTTTAAACCCCCTACCATTACTGAAAAAGTAAGTACTTTCCTAACAACTCTAAATTTGCTTTTCTGAATAGTGGGTCAGTGCAAAGGCAAAGGACCACAGAAAGTAGCCAAGATATACAAATATCTAAATATCTGTCTAAATAGCATCTCTTGCTGTTGCTCTTGCCTTTCTCAAGAGATGCAAGGCTAATCTGGTCTGACTTACTGGGGAATTTCTGCTGTTACATACTCATTACTGACATCCTTTCTGGGAGAGAAGCAGAATACTGAAGGCCACCTTAGAGTCTTCAGGTTTCTTTCGCCTTAAAAGATCAAGGCTGAATTTCCAATGAAAACATGTCCTTTACCTGCACCACACATAAATTTTTACATAAAATATCCATTCTTCCTTTGTCTCTTAATACCAGCCTACAGAAGCAATTGGGAAAACATAGATGAGAACCCTAGCAGCTCAAGTCATCCTGTTTAGCTAGATGAAAGAAAAGCTGGGCTGTAGATCCTAATATTGGAAGGACAGATCCATAACCCCTCTAAAGGGTGAAAATTTTTAGTGATCTTCTGGGACACAGGTTACAGCAAAAGATGTAGATTTTTTGTTTGTGATTCTGAAAGAGCATCTTAAAAACATTCTTCATGCTGCTCTACTTCCCCTCACATTGGGATGCAGTACAGCTGAGGTGGAGAAGGTGAAGGACTGAGCACTGGGAGGTTTCCTTTCCCTACTGTAGAAGCTTTTCAGTAGAACATAAGATCTGGAAAATCCATGAAATTTCTGATTTCAGTTTATCTGGACCTTGTACTGGCTACTGCTGCTCATCATGACTTTCTATGCGTAATGATGAGCAAAGCAAAATAATCTTTAAGGATTAAGCACAGTGAGTGTCCCAATCAGCAATTCAAGAGATGATCTCAGATCTGTCATGCACACATTCAGTCCTTTTTTTCTTCCTCCAGCAGGTCATCATTTACTCCTGTAGTTTAGACAAATGTTTCTTCATTATTTGAGTTGGATATGAAATATAGAGTAAGGCTAACCAATAAAAAGTACTTGCAGAGAAAGCCAAGAAAATAGCAACTCTATAACTATTGTAAGAATGTGCAATCTTATTTGCAATGAAATGGAGAAAGATTGAAGCCACGAGGACAACCTGTACCATATGATTACCAGCTGGAAGAGAGAGTCTATCCAGAATGGTCAGTTGGAAACAACTTCTAACAACACTGTTGCATTGAATTTAAAGTTATGTATTCAAGTCTTGCATACTACAGGAAATCATTGCAATAACATCAAGAAAGGTCTCCTTTGGGAAAATCTATACTGTACCCACAAATTTATGCTATATTATATCAGATCACAAACATTTGTAAGTGACACAAATGAGTAACTGCAGAAAATGTCAAGTGTTGCTTTTGGTATGACCACTAATAAACTGAATGCAATCTAATTTCATTCCTACTGTTTTGCAATATGCTCACAGCCCTGACTAGTGCTCTCTGGATGACCTAACATGCTTCTGTATTCATGAAATTTCAAGTATATTGATTCACTTTTGAATGTTTCTGAGTTTGATTTACTGATCTTTTGAGTGAAAAATACATTAAGTTCTTCAGTGCAAATCCTTCAAATAGTTCCCCCTACCAAAAAGCAGATTTCAAATTTTTCAAAAAGTAGAAAACACTCCCTTCTCAACTCCTCATTGTTCTGTTTTCTCATTATTGATATTGAATATTAATAATTTTTAATGTACTTTCACATTAGGTTTGAATTCCGGCTAATCAGGTCATACTTAATTTTTTAATCATCCATCTGTCATATAAAAAGTAGAAACTGCTTTTTTTCACTTTCAATAGAAATCCTTCAGAAAACTTCTGAAAACTCATGCTTTAGCATTTGCTTGTTCCAGATTGGTTGAAATTCAAGCAGAGTTTTCAGAGTTAGGCTCCAAGGGCCTTGGGATACTAGTTTATGCCTTACCTTGCACAGTGAAAAGTTCATTCAGTGAATGTGACTGGATGTTATGAAGATTATTTTGAGCCACTAAACCTATGTGCATTAGCAAGAGAGATCAGGCAACTCATATAAAGTTCTCTTACAGTGGTAGACCTGGCCATCACCCTTAGGGTAGCAGCTACTTCCTCTAGACACCAAAGCCTGGACAATTTATCAGAAGAGACATCTGTGGCAGAAGTTAGAGACCTCAATATTGCCAATGCTTTCCTCCACAACCATTTCAAAGGAGAATTCATACAAAACTCACTCATTTATCCACAGCGTTCCCCTTTGCTTTTTTCAAACCAAGCACTATTTTTTAAACTATCAGTTTTCTCCACATGGAAAAGGCATTTCTTTCGCCAGCAATATAATGACACTGTCCTTGAGGAATTATGCCCTATTTGCAATATTTTCCATTGTCCAGGGCTATATATAAAACATCTACTTAGTTCACTAGAAACTGACTCTCCACATTATATAACCTTGTTCTTAAATAAGTTCCTATTTCTCATGTTCAATAAAACAGCTTAGATTAAGTTTACATTTGAATTTTCTGCATCTAAATTCTGTTTAAGAAGTGAAGACTTATCTCACAAAACACTAAAGGAATATATATAAATGGATAGAAAATATTCTATTCTGTATATGTGAAAATCTCTGAGAGCCCTCATTCATTATACATCAGATGAAAGAGAATGAAGAAGAACCTGCAAAGGATAGGGATAAATATTATTTCTTCACTGTTTTGTAAAATTAACTATTTCCAGCTGGGTAACTATAGCTCAGCACACTCTGTGTTGGACTGGTGCTCTTATGAAGAGAAATCTGCTGCAAATTAAAATCTTGTCTGCTGCTTTTGAAAATGAAAAACCTGAGAATACTTATGAAGTGGAGCCACCTTCTTTCTCCTTTTATTGATTTGAAAATGAGTCACATTTCAAATGCTTATTCCCATGTGTCATCCAGAAATGACCACCCAAAGTTATTACATTTTGAGCAAACCTTCAGGAGTCCTCTGAACTCATCCCCTCCTGACCCATTCTATTGGGTTTTCAAAAACAAGTGTTACACAGGACAAAGAGTCACACGGTCCAGCTTCTTTGAAAACACGAAAGGAAAAGGGAAGATAAGTCTCTGTAATCTCAAGGTGCATTTATTCAAAATGGTTGGTAAGAAAAATGAGAAGTTCCACAAAAGGCAAAACAACCTACTACCCCTCCCCCACCCCTCCTAAATAAATTTTAGTATTATAAAGCCTGCTACAATAACAGAGGCCACAAGTTTCAGCTTTAACTAATCTCAACAAGTGGTATAACTGACAATGTTTTCATTTAATAGAGATAATTAGGTGATAGTAATTAAATCTTAATGCTTAAGCACTTGCAAAACTGCAGTTATATCTTATTTCTGGGCTACTACCATTTCAGAAATATATACATGACAACCAGGAAGAATTAAACTTGGAAAACACAACTGAAACTTTATGTTCCACTACATTGTGGCTTCATTTGCAAAAGTTATCTACATTGTATTCCCAAAGCTGCTCAGATCAAATGAAAGGTCTGCTTTCATATGAGATCATACACCAAGATGCCAGTAAAATAATAAAAAGCCATTTCTTCTTTTTGTTGAGTGATCATCTTGAGCCCAGTTTTCCCATTTGCATGCATTCAAGGGTAGCAGTTTAAAATAGGTTTAGCAAATTTCAGCATCCAGCACAACAAATAACAACAATGCAAATAAAACCCAGCTCAGTACCGTGAATACAAATCCCTGTTAACCAGCTACCCTTGGAAAGACATGGAGTTTACAAGGACTCTCTTCTTCAGAGATTTCTTTTTCTGAGTTGAAATAAACATTTACAAAATAAAATTCAAATGCAAAGCAATCTTCCATTCAGTTTCCAGAAAAACATACTATCCTTATGCTAATCTTTAAACTCTGTTCACTCCAATAAAATCTTTCAAGCTTCTCACATCAATATATTTTGGGGGTTTCTTTCTTTGTGTCATACATGATATGAAACTAAGAAGAAGATTTGCTTCTTGTTGAATCCACCTGACCACAAAAGACTATTTTGAAATTGAAAGAGAAGGAATGTTCTTTCTAATTCCCATATCAGCCACTGGCAAATCAAGTCCCCATTCTTGATAGGGATAACACCATGCTATGAGCAACATAAGAAAGCAAAGGTGCAGAATGAAGAAGTTGAGCCTTCACAGTGGAGCTTTCCTGAAGGAGAGACTCATTCAGATGTGACAAGGGCAGAATGAGCATTCAGCTCAAACATTGGCTGATCTTTGCTCCACATGCAACTATTTCATTAGAATTACATATCGATCAACTGACAACCTGCTAAAAAATGTTCATATTTCATTAGGCATGTTTAGAAGGGATGCCCTCTAATGGGCATTTCATCTATCTCTATGCAACACATCTAGGAAAGACTGGTATGACTGTCCATAAACTGTTCTTCCCTAATACATTTCATGTGTTGGTTCACAGACACATACCTTGACCACTGATGGTTCTTGTTACGACTATAGCTAGTTTATCTGTTCAAAAAATATTTTTCAGTTTTTCTCAATCGAATCTAAAATATTCCTGGCACTGAGTGAGAGGAGGAGAGACTATATACATGCATTTGTCAAAGCACTTCTAAATCTCTAAGTGATCGCTCAAAACATCTGAGAATCAACTCTACAATCTGTTATCATCACTAAAATGATAATATGAAACAAGTGTTTATTACATAGAATTTAAAGAAAACCAATCACTGCCTACAGAAAGTATCACTACTTATTTAGATAGGACTAATGGAATGCGGCTTAGCAAAATTATTAGAGAAAATTCCAAACAAAAATCTAACATAATATCAAATCATAGAATCATAGAATCATAGAGTAGTTTGGGTTGGAAGGGACCTTAAAAATCATTGAGTTTCAACCATTCTGCCATAGGCAGGGACACCTCCCACTAGATCAGGCTGCTCAGTGCCATGTCCAGCCTGGTCTTGAACACCTCCAGAGAGGGGGCATCCACAACCTCTCTGGGCAACCCATTCCAGTGTTTCACCACCCTCACTGTCTAAATCTGCCCCCTTCCAATTTACATCTGTTGTTTCTGGTCCTCCCATCCGATATCATATTAAAAAGTCCTTGCCCTGCCTTTCTGTAGGACCTCCTCAGGTACTGATAAGTTAGTATAAGGTCCCCCCTGAGCCTTCTCTTCTCCAGGCTGAACAACCCCAACTAATTCAGCCTGTCTTCAGAGGGCAGTTGCTCCAGCCCTTTGATCTTCGTGGCCCTCCTCTGGACCCGCTCCAATAGCTCAATGTCCTTCCTGTGTTGAGGGCNGCTGGCTCATGTTGAGTTTTTCGTCCACGGCGAGTCCCAAGTCTTTCTCTTCAGAGCTGCACTCAAGCCACTTTCCACCCAGCCTGTATTTGTGCTTGGGATTGCTTCAACCCAGGTGCAGGACCTTGCACTTGGCCTTGCTGAACTTCATGAGGTTGGCATGGGCCCACCTCTCAAGCCTGTCAAGGTCCCTCTGGATGGCATCCCTTCCTTCGGGTATATCAACTGCACCGCACAGCTTGGTGTCATCTGCAAACTTGCTGAGGGTGCACTCAATCCCACTGTCCATATCTCTTACAAAGATGTTAAATAGCACTGATCCCAGTACTGATCCTTGAGGAACACCACTCGTCACTGATTTCCACTTGGACAATGAGCCATTGACTGCAACTCTTTGAGTGCGACCATTGGGAACTACTATTGAAAATAAAATTTGATTCATGAATCAAATTTCTATGCCTGTCTCCACAGGCCAAGAACAGAATCTCAGTCCAATTTGTTAAATTCTCCAAGTCACATCAGAAGGCCAGATAAAACATTCTGAAATACTGCTTTGAAAAATTACTGTGGAGAAATGTCTTAGATGCACGTGCTTTCAGAGAGAACACTTATGTGCTTCAAGCTTTTCTTCCCCACTCCCTTGTGTAGGCTTGAAGAAAGTTTTGCTCATTTGCCATCCTGCTCTGTATGACAATCTTTTTTGTGTCATGGCAACAGTCCTGCATTTATGAGACTGTCTGCAGCTCTGCCTGCAGGAGAAGTGCCCTTTGACCCTATGGGACAGAGGCAGATTTGTAGGTCTTAGTCTTCACAGACTTTTAACTCATTTCTACAGCTGGTTTACTGGAAAGCTAGCTTTCCTTGCACAAAAATTTCTCTGAAGTCTGCTGCATGACTAATGGCTCTTGGGTTTAGCTTCTTGCCCCATGCTCTCTTCCCCTCCCCTGCACACCACAACACTTAGTGTCGCCTTGTTTTAAAATACCCAAGGATCTGTATTTTTCTGCTACAGCATGTTTGATTAGTAAAAGTGTATTGCCCTCTTTTTAAGTTACAGGAGAAGGCACTCACCGAAATACGTGTATCATTCATCTTTATCATTTTAATGTGTAGTGATTCACATCCAAACAGAATGAAAATATGTGAGGAACTTTCCACAATTTCCAAAAACACTTTACAATGCAATCCTTTGAAAAACTCATGAGAAATGTCAAGGAATTGCCAAACAATGCAATGCCAGGACCACCATATCAAATTTGCAGTCTCACAGACTTAATAAAAGTTCTTTTAAATGGACAGTACTATAAACTACTGAAAATACAGAGTCCTGAAAATCCAGTGAACAGCATTTTCCACACTTGTTTATCCTGAATTACATTCATTGTTGTTTTTTGAGAAGGTCATACACAACCATGACCTCAGAATTCAGTGTAAAACTGACACTTCATAGGCTGAATGGGATAAATTAACTATACATGATATGTAATGGACTAAAAGTACTCCAAAGAGGACAATGTCTGAATTGTTGAACAACTTATCAGTCAATGTTTTAAGCTTTTATTAAGGCTGCTGCAGATAATGCCTTATCAACTAATACTGTATCTTTGTAGCAGGCAGCATTTTCCTGTTACTCTTTCTCCAAAAGAAATTTACAATCCTTATTTGGCAACTTGTAGATGTAAAACGTAGATTAGATAAAAGAGGTGATAAACTACTATAGTGACAGAAACTGAAACTTGAAATCAAGTTGCTGAGGTTTTTTTATAATCATCATAACAATGAAAAGGGATAGTAATAGAAAATCAAGACATTTCATTTCTAGTTGATGTGAACAAATTTTCACTTTTATGCAGATTGTTACATGAACCCATCTTTTGGCAAATTTGGTACTGATGGAAATGGAGATTTTGTTGCCCATTATAAACTGTAAGTGTTCTACCAAAAGCAACAGCAAGCAGGACTAAGGTGAAAATGTATTCTTACACTACAGTTCAGCACCCTAACATTTTTATATGAAAGACATGTTTATTATCATGGTGAAATACTGGATAGTATATATTCAAATATGACTTTCACAATATTGGCAGAAAACAATGTTTTATTTTCATTTAAATGAAAAGTTAAAAGTACAACTCCCTTGTGAAGTTAAGAATTCCAGCTTAAACAAGTAGTGAACAGAAAAGCAAGTAGAAATGAAGGAAGAGCTGCACACCAAAACAGAGGCTGTATGTACCTTTTTTTGCTACTACCATAATTCAGTGACTTAAAAAACAAAATGCTTTTTGAATTGATTCACTGAAATAATGTTGATTTCCATGGCTTTCTAACAGTGCATGTAGCTATAACAAAAATACTAATAATTAAAAGATCCATGCATGTATCAACAACACGAGAGGAAAATAACTTAAAAACACAATGAATTTTGAGTTCCTAATTCATTCTTATTTCCCCTAACAGCCATAGGGCTACATTCCCCTGTGAACCAAATAACTAACATCAAAGCATTAGCTTACTGCAATCTAAAAGGAATTAGTAATTAGATTCCTTCAGCTTCTTCTATTCCCATTATAATAGCAGAAAAATTAGTCCTATTTTCACTTTTAAAATGTCCATTTTGTGTGCATTTGTGATCAGCTATGGAATAAGCCTCTGTACCTTTGATACATATTGGTTAGCATTAGAAAGTTTTTAATTATATAAGATTAAAAACTGATCAGTTCGGTTTTTATTGGGGCAGAGGAGTTTTCATTTGCACCAGTTGGATCATCTGGGCTCACCATATGACTGCTTGAGTACTGCAGACAATTTAAGAAAAAGAATAGGAACTAATAGATAGGAACAGGACCAGACCATGTCTTGGGATCCCTTGGATCTTCTCAGGAGAGGAGAGTGGAAGAAACAACCAAGTTTTGTGTCATGCCAGTGTCATGACTGCAGAGCCATTCCAGGTGCGAGAATACAAGTTAAGCTGGGAAGGTTCCGCAATGGAGAAGATAAGCTGTACACTTCACTGCTGGAAAACTTTGCCTAAGTAGAACTGAGAGGGAATAAACTCAAAAAATATAGTAGAAGGGCTGTAAAAGTTTGATGTCTGAGTAGAACTCTGAAAATTTCCACAAAAATTCAAATATTCTAAAGCAGACTTATTGAAAAAGCATAGAAAAAAAGTGAGCCACTGTCTTGCTCCCTGCCAACCATCCACATTCCAATCTAAAAAAGAGCATACTTTAAGCTCGGCAATACAAAAAGTAAAAAGTGGCCTGTTACCACAGGTGATGTGTAGAATGGTTTGAAATACATTTTTTGTCAGAGCTTCATACATTTCCCAATAGAATGGTCATTCTGGACTTGTATACAACATTGGCAAATTAATTTTGAAAAGCCTTATAATTTTCAAACCATAGACAACACAGTTTTCTTAAAACCAGACTCTTTAATGAGCATCTCAAGTTAAAAATCTCATAATTACAGCAACCAAAATATTTAAACTTTTGCATCTGTCTTGGCTTAAACAGACAACAATTTAATTTTACTTACTCTACATTTTAGTGGATTATGGAAGTTTGACCCTTACACCATACACTGTGCATCAAAAGTAATGGAAGAGAATTATTTATTACTGGACTTTTCCCTTTAGCCATTTACAACTAACTTGCTCATATTGTAAACTCAAATTAAGCTATTTCAAGTATGACTTTTTGGATTCTGAACTATTTTCTGGAAGGATACATCTGTTAGTACTTCAGAAAATCTATTAATCTGAAATAGACTAGGGCAAGAGGGAGGAAACAGATCACCTCAGAAAGAATACTTTCAGTTTCTCAGTGGTTCCCAACTTCCGTCTCAAGTAGCTGATTCCAAAACTGGAAGAGGTTTTTGCTATGTAAGAGCCTAAATGTACAACCTTTAGTCATAGGAACATGTCAAATCACATGTACATTAGTGGGCTATTTGTGGAAATAACCATATGACAAATTCAATTAATGAAAAACATCTTTTCTTAACATAACTCAAACAAAGGCCAACATTTAAATGCCTAAATCTCTTATTTTAAATGTGACCTAATAAGGATATGGAACTAAATTGTATTTTCAAAGCAATTAATTTTATAACTCAATGAAAAATTAGTTTCTGTTTGATTTTAGAGCAGATTTCATTAAAAAAAAGAAATGGGCATAAAAGAGATCCTTCATAAGCACTTCTTTACACTAAAGTTATTTGTTAGTGTTGGCTTTAGTTTATTTAATTTTGCTTCAGGAATTAACTTTAGCAATCTTATATGACACATTGTTGTACAACTAGTAATGAAATTAATTAGAAAAATAAATCCTTATTTTAATACTAATATTTTATTTGCTTCTTTCTGTACTTTTCTCTGTAAGTTAATGAAAATTTTCCACTGATACTTAAAAGCTGAGAAGTTGCGTATGGAAACACTTCCACACTTAATGATGGAAAGCTATTTCCAAGTTCAACTAGTAAATTAAAAATTTAACTCAGGCTTTGACAATCAGGAATAGTAGGGTGTTGCCTGTCTGAGGACTTAATATTAAATATTCAGATACACTTAGTAAGGAATGCTAAGTTTAGCACAGAAGAATCAGGCTTGCACTTAAATTTACTTCTAATTTTACAGTGAAATGGTAAAGATTTCCCAAGTTCATTAACAGGAGAGAAATATTAGTAAGCTGAAATGACTGAAAGGGACATTATTCAGAAATAGTTGATTGAGCACAATTCCATGCACAGATAGGAATTTCCAAGGTGTCTGTTAACTCACACTGATCCTGCTGTTAGATGAAACTTGAAGGGTTGTAGAAACTGGCTGAAACTCTTGGTTTTGAAGATATTGAAACTTAAACTCTACCCTGAGGTGGTAATTAACAGACACTGAAATTTGATTACAATTATGAGTACAACTCCCTAGACATGATTTGAACCTTGATTATTTGTATGATGAAAAAATGGGAAAGTTTGGAAAAAAATCTCTGTGTTTCAAGGACAGTGTCAATGCTATCACTTTTTGACACCATTACAATTAACTCCACATGAAGGCACTATCCAGGAAAGATCTTTGTGGAGGTGGAGAGGAAAAAATGTTCCAATGGAATTGCACCCAATTTTTGATAAATAAATCACATTTATCACTTCTATGCAGAAAATTCTGTGCATTTTACTTCAGAAAATATGAGCAGTGGTTTCAAACTTTCTCTCTTACACTAAACGGAACGCTGTAACAGTCTTTCCAGCCTTTAGGACTAAACCTCTTGCAAGCTAATACTCAAGTAGAGAACATTCACAATCTGAAAGAAAAATATCACTTTAACATCAACACTGGTATCTAGAAGTTTTTACCTTCTCTTTCTGTATCGCTTGTACATGCACCAGCCTCTGAACAGTGCAATCACCAATACTTCAATTAAAATGAGGAAATACACTGAAAGGTTCCATTGTATGTTCAAATGCACATTTCAAGCTTTCATGACCACAAATAGGATAGTCTGATTACCAATACATACTGACAGCACACCAGAGATGCACACTTCAGGCAAATACTGCAAATCAGTTCACTCCTATTAACACACTATTTTCTGTATATTTCCATAAAGATTAGACAGTTGCACAGTTAACATTTATCTATTTCCTTACAATTCACTATATTCATTCCCATATTATGAGCCAGCTTCCATGGATACCATAGAAAAATCACAGATCACAAAACTTTAGAGCAACTAAACAAAACAATAGAGCAACTATTCAAATCAGAGTAACAAAAATACTACAAATTAACAAGCTTGAACAATACAGAAAAAATGTATAATGTGAAAAAGAAACAAAGGTAAAGAGAAAAAGTGGGATCATGACAGAGGCAATAATTTTTTTTTTTTTTTTAATCTTCAGTAAAGTTATGTTTTCTTCCACCATTTCTCTCTTTCCAGCATGGAAGTATCTGCAGCTAGCATACGCACTTGGCCCTAGGATGCAATGTGGGTCCTAGGATCATGCAGAATAATGATAACAATAATAATAATATAATAATAAATAATAAAGCAACAACAGTACCCCTGTAAGTTCATAATGCAGCCAGGATTTGGGTATAGCATTGATAAGAGGAGCAGCATGAAAAGAGATGAGCTCTCTCTTGACCATTCTGATTTAAGCAGCCCTATGTCAGATGTCATGATGTGGAATTGTTTCCCACAGTACACAGGTGCCTGAGTGGGGAAGAGATATCGCAGTTCAACATCCACATACAGCCTGATTACATCTCCACTCTGCAGCCCTTCCTTGGATTGGGATGAATGAGAGAGAAACTACAGAGGTGCATAGCAGCTGGAAGGCTACTTTCCACACAGAAAAATGAGGCCTAAACATCCTTTTCATTCACCCCACATCGGAATAATCTTCATTTGGACACAATGGCAAACGAGGGACATCAGATTTGATATATTTCCATCTTTCCAGACTAACATTTCCTGCAATGAAACTCTGATATTGCTAGGAAAGTTACCATGTTTAGATAAAAAGCATGCCTTAGAGAAAAAAAAGGGGCTTGTAGTATGATGTAGGAGAACATGAAAGCTTCTTTTTGAAAGACACACATGCACCTATGTGTGTAAACATCATATACTAAATATCACATTGCAATTCCATGTGATAACAACATTCAGGTTATATTCATAGTTATATTTTTCTTAACTACTGAACTAGCACAAGGAGGTGAGCCGTCTGAAGACAGCTATTTTTTTTTGCTACTTATCAAACCTAATATTAGACTGAGGTCTGCATCTGAAACAGTATCCTAGTTTGTATTCCAAGCAGCATTAATGTCCTAAGAAGTGCTGAGGTAAACATTTCTGTAGGGTCTCCTTTAATATTATAAACTTCTGGTCACAAATGGTTTAAACCAAAAATTCAATCAATTCTAATAATAAATATGTTAGGAAAAGTGTTCTAGCTTGCTACACTTTAGATATATTTACATTAGCAAGCAGAGCAGCAGATCTTCAGCTAGGGAGCTGCCATCTGTATTATGTGCATGTCAAGTTTTTATCTCTGGTTAATCTAGCTTTGTGAACTAAAGGTCTCCTCACAACTAAGATGCATCTTGTTTAACTTCATCAAAATGAATCCCTTTGCAGGATCAGACAGTGCTGTGCAGTTCACACACTAAAGTGCTGTTAATGGGGGCAGTTCAAACTGCACTCCTAAACAGAATGCTAATGCAGAAACACCTATTTTTATAGACAGAGCATCCCACAGACCTACAAGGCATAGAACTGGTTAAATCTGCAATATTATTAATTGCACTCTCTCTGGGTAAGCAGTGATGTCATAATTTTTCAGAATCATTCTTAAGCACCTGCTGATGAGTAGCTAATTCATTGATCTGGTTACATAGATTACTTCCATGTGCACTAATCGAGTCACTGACAAAAGATGGAAAGGGAATTGAAGTTCACTCACTTTCTGTGACAGGTAAGCAAAGCTGCAAAAGGGGAATGAAATATCAGATCTCAAATATCACTTTTACTCCTAGACTTTCAAGTCTCCCCAAAATGACAGGATAAAGCACCACAGACATACCAAAAAGTTATTAGATTTTCTCATAAGGGATGACAATCCATTGCTCCAAGTAAGGCCAGTAACACAGGATCCAGCCCACTAATCAGATAGGAAGTGGTCTTTTAGGCTATGCTAAAAGTCTTCAAGTAGCAGGAACTAAATGATGAAATTTTAAACAACTGGGCTATAATGTGAACAAGCAGAAATTCTGAAAGGAAGAATATGAAAGCCTAGGAAACAATTGCATGCAAAGACCACAAAATCATTTCGTTATAAGGAATAGTCATCCTTGAGTTAATTTAGGCAAATTTTTCAATTAATGAACCCAGTTAAAAATGCTGGACAAAAGCTAAATTATGAAAAAGGACTGAGAAAATGGAAGCATCAACTTGAAAAATAAAGATGAATATGCCAGCTGACTTACTTATTGTACAAATTGACAAGGACAGACAGAAGGGAGGAAAAAAGCCTCATCATCATAATCCTGCCTATGCTGAAACAGCCAGTCACAGCATGCCATTATCCCCAGTCTCATGATACTCATTTCCAATAAAAGGATTATGAAACTACAGAAAGAAGTTTGCAGCTCTTTCAGGTAAGTAGTAGGAAAGATAAAAACTTCAAGCCTTTTGTCTGCAAAAGCTCCTGGTTTGATCTGGTTCAGATCACAAAAGATATGTGCTGAGTGGTTTCAATCAAAAGTTCTTATCAATGAAGTACCAAACATCTCAACCTAAAAGGCACAGATCACAAACTAAAGCATTTAAGTTTTTTACAGAACAGCAAAAATGTGTTTATCAAATGTATTTATTCATGCGATGTTTTTGTATACTACTTAGTGCTTTTGATAGTAGTTTCAGATTCAGAAATATATTTGATGCCTGATAATTTAATGGTAAAGGTGTGCTCAGCCACATGAGTCACTTTGTATCTCCACTGGCTGTAATCTATGTTTCTAAATCAGAAATTTATGTCAGAAGAAAGGCATAGAATTTTGACTTTCATTTTAGTCATCAGCTGCTCATTGGACTCTATGAATACACTCCTGTGAGACCATGTAATTACATACACTCGGTACCTTTAATCACAACTTTTGCAGGCACAGGATTTTGCCAGAGTGATCATAAGTGAAAGGCACAGGGAATTTCCAAAGTTTGGAAAAGACCTCCATGAAGCATTTTTTTAATATCTACATCAATTTTTTTGTTTGCTGTCATTTGGTGAAAACAGCAGTTGGAAATGGGAATCTCTCTGAACTTTAATGGTGGAAATGGTTACACTAGGAGACAATTCTTTAAAATTCTGAAAAATTCTGTCAGAAGAAAATTAATGGATCTCAACTATCAAATAGGGTCAAATAGCAAAAGATTTTTTTCTATATTCTAACTGTAAACCAAATTGATGCAAACTAATGTAATAATGCTACATCAAACACTGTGATGAATTTACACTGGCAAAGGCTTGGTTGTATGATGACAGCACACCCCCAGAGAATAAATGCACAGTGCATTGTCCCTTCTAGAGCTCAACTTCAAAGCCCTTAAAATCTCCTTTGAGTTTTGAACCCTCCAGATCAAAGACTTGGAGTTCATTTATACTTTTAGGATCAGATGAAGTCAGGCAGTAAGACAGCAGTGATTTAAGGGATAAATCACTTCAGAGCAATGTCTATGAACATTCTCTATGACATTACACTTGAAACTAGGTTTAGAAAGTAATACCACACAGGCATATATTCTGTTTCAGGAAAAATGAGGCAAAAGAAGGTTATTTTATCTAATTTTTTTTTTTTCTGATGGAATTTACCTCTCTATTTTGCAATGTTGTTTACTAAATAACTCCATACATAAGTCTAAGCCAAATGTCTGTATGACTCACAGTTTATACATGAGTTGGTAATTAATGTCTCTCTGTTTTCTGAATTAGAGGAAAAAAAATGACTCCAGTGTTTGAAAATAACATACAGAGAAATCTTAAAGAATAAACCTCCCCCTCATCAAACAAGCAAAAGCCCCCTGGACCAAGCCACTGGATTGATGTGCATGCAAGCTAAACCAAAGCATGCCTGGTCCAATTCAGGTACATATTGTATGGTTGAAATGGAGTAATACAAGCCCTAAAGCATCTGTGTTCACACTGTACGATGAGATCATACCATCAGTTCAAATATATTTTACATATTAATTCCTATATTTATAGAGTCCTCCAGTGTACTTAAACACAGGAATGCAATAATCAAGCTAGCATGCTATCCAGACTCAAAAGTATATACAAGTCTGATGAAAAACAGTGGTTTCAGGCCATGATGACTTCTCTCAATTGACCATATAGAAGACTCATGTCCATGGCATCTGTGGGGCATGGTCATACGGACCCTTTGTGAACAATCTGCACACTGCTGAAAATTTTCACATAGAAACTGTCAAGATCTAAACAATCAACAATCACATGGTTTTCTGAATTTGGAATACATTTGCTTTTGAGTCCTTTGCAGCAAATTAGCCAAGGTGGCACTGGGCAAAGACTGGATGAAAATTTGAGGGAGAGTTTAGAAGGACCTTTGAAGAAATAAACACACAAATCAAATTAAGCTCCTAACATTTTACAAAGTTGTTTTAACTAATTAAACATCTAGTCTATAAAATTATTTAATTATGTCCAAGCATTATATTAAATTCAGACTTTTTGTTTCTTCTTCCTGTCAGATGAGTCAAATACAACCAGATGATATGTATCTCCCAGTAAAAAGAGTAAAATTCTTTCAGTGTGCCTTGTAAAAGTCAATGTGTTCAGGTAAGTTTTGATAAAGTGTTCAATACAGAGAATCAGTGTTATACCCAAAAAAAATTAAAGGTTTCTGACTTGCTTCCTGTCAAAAAACCACAAAAGTTGAAAGAAGACAAGGGATAGTTCAAAAGAAAAATTTTATGTACCTTACTACTCACCTATTAAGTATTGCAAGCGGTTGGATAAAAAATATATGTACAATTCCCTGAGATAAGAAAGGCACTGAGATAAGAAAGACAAGGATTTAATGAGATTTCACCCTTTGATTTGACCAAAAGATATACTTGAAGCAGATGACACTGCTGGAAAGCCTTGGGGACTTTTTGTCCTGTATTTTAATTGTATGAATTAGCGTAAGTAAAGAAATTCTTCTCTTACAAATCTCTCATTGGGTAGTCTCTCAGTTTCACTTACAAGAGTGTGTGTAATCTGTATAAGTAAACTTCTTGAAAAATAAGACACAAGGCTCAACTTTGCTAATGTCTTCTATTTCCACTCCCATAATTCTTGTGCAAAGCATAAATGACTGCTAGACGGAACAGAAGCAAAAGATGAATCATCTAGCCACAACCCTCAATTTTTCCAAACTTCCATAATCACACAATTTGAGACTTAAAACAGCTTTGAACAAACAGCTTCAGCAACAAACCATAAAAGCAGTGCTCTCTTTCTTCTGTATTCTTACCCCTGGAAACCTTTCCTCTTCTCAGCTGTTATGTGCATATCTACAATTTCTATCAACCTTAACACACCCTGAGTTCAGGCCTGAGAGTTAATAAAACCTTTGAGATGAACACTAGCATTGAAATTACAAAATACTATGTAACAGGAAAATCATCTGAGAAGAATGCAGAAAAGCCTTGACTTTATCAATAGCTATAAGTTTTATTGCAAGTATTAAGGAAAAGATTGGAACTTAATTTAGATTACGAAAATGTCAATGTAAATCTTGAACACATAAAAGAAGATACTGACATGCTGGATTAGAAAAGAGCAAAGTTTTAATGTGTAGTATTTCTCATTCTGTCATTTAAAGCATGCAATATCTTATTTCAGGAAATAGTGGGAAACAACAAACAGACCTCTCTCTATAGAATCTGGTTTGAGGGCATAAAAGCTGTTACCTGACTGAAAACATGGCATTTACATGAATCTGTAGTTCATTCAGAATAAGTGGGAAAGTAGGTACAGTAGTGCACTGCACCTATGCAGAGGCCTTTATAGCTCAGAAGGCCAAGGGACTGCAAAGTAAGGATAAAACTTCAGCACAAGCTGCAGTCAAAGAGCACTTTTGTAAACTTTGATAATGATGAGCAATTATTCAAATGAAGCTTTAGTGTGTTTTACTGTGTAAAATCAGGGGTTTAAAATACATGCTAAAACAGAATTGCATCTGCTGAAAGATTATCTACTAGAAATGATGGAGGCTAAATATTGGTAACTAATTAGCTGAACTAACCAGCTTAGCAGCTCAGCTTCAGGCCTGCACAGAAGGACATGTGTACCAGAAAGCCTAAAAGATAAGTTCATGTAACTAACTAGCTCAGAGCGACTTGTCCCTGCAGGGAAGACAGAAGTCTGTAGCCAGTAATGATGAGTTTTCCATGTCTTGACCTCAGTGTTGCATGCTAGTGCTGCTGCATTAATGACTTCAAAGAGGCACTGAGATTTGAAATCAAATCCAACATAATGCTCATGAGCTGAAGACCTCCCAATTGTTTTTTACAATCTGCTGATCAATTCTGCATCCAGTGGTTTGAAAACAAAGAATTTTACAGATCAAAGTACAACAAACGTCACAAAAATCTTAGAAGAATGAAGGTGATGAATTAGTGTAAAACTCTCATCTTCAAATACCTGTTAGAGATACTGGTTAGAGATGCTATAATTCCTGGCTTTCAAATTGGAACAGTACTTCTGAGAGGAATACAAACAAGCAGATCCAACTCATCCTATTTACAACAGGCTAATAATTATGATTCCCAGACTTCAAGAAAATTTTTGTTTGGACATAATTCTTCAATAAATGCACTTCATGTATATTGTAATGTAACACTACAAGGAATGTATTTTGATGTATCTCAAACCTAGAGATTTTGCATTTTATGCATTTGCTTGAGCATTAGATGATGAATAGAGTAAAAAAAAAAAAAAGAAATTGAAAAACCCAGACTTTTCCTTACATCAAAAAAGTAAGGTCTACTTTTGATGCTGAAAAATTACCCTAGCTCCATGTCTGATGGTAAATCAAGAAATACTGTGTCAAATGTTTTGGGACAAATTATTATGAATTCCTCATGGGTCTAAAACCTGAAACCAGAAACACGACTAATATTCCATTATCTTCTTGAGAAGTTTCTTAATAAGTCAGGGGTGACTATATATTGGATTGCAAAGTAAAGAGTGGTCTAGAATGACTAAATAGGATAATGGTTTAAAATGTGACTGCACAAATTAAAAATAAATTAATTTATTCCTGAAGGATTCAGAATCCTAGTCAGGGCTTTCAACTACAAAGCACTTATCCTATTTTGATTATGATCCTCTCTAGGCATCTGCTGCTGACCACAGATGGAAACAGAAACTGGATAGGCGTTTGGTTTATATCAGTATTGCCACTGTTCTGTTCACAGGGCTGTTGCCCTACATTATTTCTTTGTCTACAAGCCCACATACTTCTCTGGGAACAGAAAGGCCAGATACATACATTTTTGTATTGCTTTTCCTTTTTGTGCTGGACATGCCTTCTTTCATTTAACAAAATTTTTCAGTGCTGGACTCTTTAGAGATGTCCACAACTGATACACAATAGATCTGTTCTTATTATGATTAGCATTAATGTGAAAGAATCTGGATTTTAGAATTATTATCCCCAGAATTCCATTCTAAAAATATTTTTGAGCTTACAAAACCATTCAACAGTTTATATGTAAGCATTAGTACTATCTAAGATGCTGTAAGGCATACAAAATGATTGCACAGGTTTTACAGTCAGGAGGAAAGATAGATTAGGGACTTGCACCCTTCAGAAATGGGAGCCAGGATCCAGGTGGGATACCTTAGTGTTTCAAACGACAACAGATACTTACATTTAGGTAACCAAATCCTACACTGAGTGAGAGGACTACAGAAGCATCCTTCAAACAGCTTTATTTGGCACTTAGTCCATACACATTAATGAAATTAAATAAAACATTCCAAATTTCTATAAATTTGGAATAAGCAGCTTACTGAAATAAATTATTTTGTTTCAGTCTTGCCAAGGTATCACACTGACTGGAAAACAGGTGTATTTAAAAAAAAATTTGCTAAAAAATTTTATATTTCATTAATTAAATCACTACAAAATTCTAAAATATTAAATGCATAGAAGCATTAAAAAAATTTGTTCTCAAATAATCAGCCAGCTCTGATCATTATGCTTATGTGTGTAGTGAATGAACTAACACCACAATGACCATGATAAGTCTGGCATGTCCTGGTTTCCAAACACTTGCCTCCTTAAGTACATGACTTTAATGTGGTCTTTGTAATGAATATTACTTATCTTTATAGCATCAATATTGTTCTATTTACTTCATGGGCTAGTTAAGTCATGACCCCTGTCTGCTACAGACTGTCAGTGGGAATGAGACCCAAAATATTAAATATCAAAAAGTAGAGATCTGTGCATAAAAATTATCCTTTTACTTTGAGATAAAAACCAGACTGCATAGTTGTTGAGATCAGCTGCTAGTGAGTCATGACCACAAAACCAGACATGTTTATTACACTTTGGTGATGTACAGACAACAGGACAAAAGGAAAACTGCAACAATGGATAGTGACAATTTGGCTATTCTATGTACCTTGTTCATTAAAAGGAAAAAAGCTAACATATATGCAAGTGCATGCATGTATATGTATTGTATTGCTCAGTCCCACCTGGGAAGATAAACCTAAATATGCACCTTTGAAAGCCATGTAAATGTATCAAATTTTTTTATTTATTTTTTCTCTGTTTCACTGCCACCATCCTTACTAGTTCCAGATGTTTAGAAGCCCAAACTGCAGTGTACTAAAGAAATCTGAGCAACTGGCTACTGCAGGCAGCCCAAGTGGCTTGGCTCTGGTTGTGTCAATAGAGCCACCCTAGATGTCTCCACTAATGCCCAGAGCCCATGACACTGGGAAGGGGAAACACTGTTCACTCTTGGCCAGGGCCTGTGTTTGCCTCCACAGAATTCCTTGAGGTACTATCACTGACTTACAGAGTCTTCCTCTAATTTGAGAGAAAAGAGGAAAATGTAGCATTACTAGTAGCATATGTATATGCTACTTTATATATATATATAATCCAAATATATATATATATATATCCAAAGAAGATAGGATTGGACTGCAAGAGCATTCAGTGCTATTCCAAGAAGGCATCCATAGTGAAACTGTTTCACCTTGTCAGCACATCCTACTACACAGCTTTGTAAAAATTATCAGGCTAATTATTTCTTGCTTATACACCTTGCTGTTTGTTTATAAGTAGAAAGAGGCAAAGGCAATTGAGAGCTGACCTCTCAAAGCTCAGCCTGAATGGCTGATGAAGAGTGTGTGTGTGTCTGGTCTGTGTGTCTGTGTCTATTTGTCTTTGTGTACGTGCATCCATCATGTGGCTGGGTGTCACATATACAGAAAATGCAAGTAAGCAAAGATAATAAAGGAATGAAGGACTGAAAATTATTGCCATATATTTCCCATAGAATAATACTTTTGTGATTAATCTTGATGCTCAGTAAAATATTCAGTACTCTAACCCAAACATACCTGCAAACAGTAGAACTCATGAAGCAGTGTCTTTGCTTTGAGCTGCCCCTGTGTGGATTATCAGCACTCTAACAAGGATTATATTCACACTGTAAGGGTTCTCCTTGGAGGGCAACTCCTTTGAGTTTCTCCCACTATCTGATTGCGAGTCTTCGCAATACCTCTAGATATTTGATAAATTTCAAACTTCTTGTGACAACTTGGCCATTAGGTTTCAAAAGTTGATGGTGAGGACTGAGGGGAGGAAGAGAAGAGGAAACTGACAAAAAATGAGACACAGAGAAGACCATCTCATAAACTTTGTCTCCCTGAAAGTATGATCAGTACAGTTCAACCGTGATACATTAGAGCTGGATTGGAGTAATGCCTTTTCCTCATCCTTCCACATGTCAAAAATATGGAATATTTATTTAAACAAAGCCATTAGTAAAGCTTCTGGAAAAAAATATGAAATAAATGTTAGTAACGAGAATGTATACATATGGGCTGCAGAGCACAAAAGCAGTCCACTCTCACCTTGCAGACCATGTCTGTCAGCACAACAAACACAAATGAAAACCAACTCAGCTTACTTTTCCATGCACTGGATCACTGGAATGGTGAGTGATCTTTGCAAAGACAAAGATCAAAGGGGAAAAGTATAAGAAAGGCTGGTGTACATGCACAAACTGTTTTCATCAAACACCTATAATGTAGTCATACCAAAACAGACTTTCATAAAATGTATGATTTGGGATTATGACCCTTCCAAAATCCCATGGGGTGAAACCAAAAAATGAAGGGAAAAGCTGAAGTAGCAATTGAAACTAGACTATATAAAGAGGTTTAAGTTTATGGAAAATGATTCCTCCATGTAGCACTAGAAATTAGTAGCTTCAGCCATGCTGAAAACACTTTTAAAAGATTCAAACATTTTGAAAATTTGTATGAGACTAAGAATTGAATTCCTCTTCACTATAGGCATTGCTCCATATACCATCTTGAATTACTCAAATACAGATTTACAAAAAAGTTGACGAACAACAACAAAAAAAACTCAGCACAAGTTACAGGAGATAATACTTTGGATTACACTGCAATGCCTAGTGTATGAAAATCAACAGATTTCTTAGTGCTGGATGCTGATCCCATTTGAAAATCTGGATTAAATAAATATGAGAGAAAAGAAAGAATGCCAAGATACTTCTATTTTAATCAAGCCAGGGTTTGAAGCCTCTGTGTAAGAGAAGAAAGAAAAAAGACAGTTTTGATTATTACATGGGGATGTTGAGGTACTGCAGACAGTTGTTAGGAAATCTCAGGCCGAGAATTAATGCTCAAGCTGAATTTTGTCTTTGTGTATCCAAATGCACAAACTCATCTACTTTTAAATATTTTATCAAAGGAATCACATTTCCAAACATAACACTGTCATAATTTTAGATACCCAGGAATATTATGTATACAACATGTATAGGCCTCCACCATTAAAATACCATTCAATGATTATTGCCATTTAGAGACCTCATGAAAGCACACAACCTTATATATTACTTTGAGTAGGTTACTTTTGTAAAAACAATAAAAAACAACCACCCTAAAAGCAAAAAACCCTAAGAAACAGCATTTGCATTCTACCTGGAATTCATGTACTATAAGGAAAAATAGAGTTTTCACTTGATTGGATACAAACCTTCATTTGAAGGTGCTATCACTTCTTTAGAAATTTTAAATATAAAATATGTAACTATTTACAGAATGCCATTGGCACAAATTACTAAAGAGAAGCTCAGTGCACTACATAATCTTGTAGTGTCTAAGGGCCCTCTGCATTTTTATAGGTGCTCAACAAAATGTTTTAAATTCCTTCTTTAAACATACATTCAACTAATTTTGGAGCCGCTCATAGACATAGTTTTTCTCTATCTGTTTTGAGAAGCAAAGCAGGGAATGTATCTGCTTGATTTACCTGGGCATGCAAGATGTTAGTCAGTGCTGAGGACAAGAGAATGGAAGGGTGAATTTTTCTTGTTTCCTTAGCCCATCTACAGAGTGATGTCTGTAAAGTGACCTTGTGGGGGTTTGTGACACTATGATACAACAATGGCTGAACTTAACTTACAGATTCTCCCACTAGACAGCCAATGGGCAGGGCAGAAGTAAAGGACAGACAGAGTTTCATCTCAACACAGAAACAGAAGCTGTCTGTGCAGACAAGTTGATGGCTGTTTTATATCTCCTGACTCCTGTTTCAAAACAAATAGTGCAAGAAAAAAACTACTGGCTTGGTATATCCTGGAAGTTCTGGCAGTTTTATTTTAGTTTTTGGAGATCAATTACCTAGATAGAGTAACTCACTGCTTTAGAAGAGCAGAAAAGTATTTGCACTCTACCCTATTAGAGCAGTTGGAGTGTGTACGCAAGAGGCTGGAGGGGTTTCTGTGTCGCCTGAGAAGCCTGACTCCAGGCCTGATTTTATGAAACACCACTGCAGCAACTACAGTTTCATAAGCAGAGACACAAACAAGGATTAATGATCATGTGCCAGTGAGAACACAATAAATCCATTAGGATTAGGCTCAGGTGCTTTCAAACGGGATTTAGCTGACCTTTGAAGGCCCACTGATGGTGTGAGGCTTTGAGTGTGCAGGGTTTCACTAAAACTGAAGGAATATGAACCAGGACAGTATTGTAATTATAGAAAAAGAGAGTTGCCTACTGTCAACAGTAGAGTAAAATGTGCAGCTGCGAAGATTTTGATCTGTATCTCTGTATATTTTAGTTTTTACTAATTTCTAACTATGACATTTTTTCTAGGATATTTATATATATATATATATATATATACACATGCTGATTTATCTTCCACAGTCACCATCTGTGAAATCAAACTTTGAAAACTATGTCTTTCAGTACTTTTGATAGAAAATATCATGAGATGAAACCCCAAATCTCTAAAGGACATGTTCACACTAGCTGTGATACGAGAAGTTTCTCAGTCTCAGGACTGACAAAAATGGAACCTGTCCACTTCAATACATTACTTGTTATGTCATTTACTGAGTATGCAACAAGAGGCACAGATTCAGTGGCATGTCTCCTGATTATGGTGGCAACCAGTTTCCAACAGCCATATGGAATGATATTCCTTTTTCAGAATAAAAATAATCCCGATGGGATATTTTTCTAATCAAAAGTCCTACTGCACCTTTTAAGTCATCTGAAGTTCTCTTTCCCTTAGAGCCAAATTGCTTTCCGTAGTTCTTAGTAATGGATATATTAGAAATTCACTCTTTCCTGCAGCCCATCCTGTCAATATCTGCCCATCCTGCTCTACCTGCTCTGCATGATCATGATCCAATCCTTTATTGCAAGGAGATCCTGGTACCATCATTACTTGAAGAATACAATATGACTTTTTGTTTAACTAAGTAGAAAATTAGAATCCTTCAGGTAAACCTTGCCATACTCCTCACAAAGTAACTTCTATGTAAAATTAAAAGCTCACTAGAGAACTGTATGAAAAAATGCATGTATGGAGATGATGATGATTAACTTTAAAAACTTATTTGCAGCTACAACATGGAATGAAATTGCAGCACAAGTGCACAACAGAAACCTTACACAGCTGCTTGCACTTCCAGATTGCCTGCTTCAGAGTTTTTTTTTCACCAGCAGGATCTGGTGCTCTGCAGCTGTTCAGCTGCTAAAGTATCTGGGTCATGGTTCCACTAAGAAAAGCAGAGCAAATTTTGGATTCAGATCAAATTCATTGCAAACTGGGGCACACATGGGGAAAGGAGGACTGGGTGGAGCAAACACAGTTTAAACTCTTCAACTGAGCTACTTCAACCAGTTAGGAGCTAAAGGCATGATTCTGGTATGTCCCATTGGAGAAAAGCACCTCAGTTCCTTCTCTCTTCTTTTCCTCCTACAGTAAATTGCTCTTTTGATGTGGTGGGCCTCATTTTGAACCTCATTATAAGCTCTTTGAAGCAGGAATCATGTTTTCCTATAAGTTCATAATGCACATAGTACAGCTGAACTTGTAGGGATGTTTCCAATAACAGCTCAGTCATTTAGATAATATTCTTCCAAAACTGATGCCAGCCATGTGTTGAACAACACTCTCTCTACCAGTAAATAAGGAACCCAGAGGCTGCATGAAGTCAACTTCCCAGAAAGCCCTCAACAATCAGACTTGGTTTGCTAGCTCAAAGGAGGCAAAGGACTGACATCTGCACTGTTAATATTGAGAAAAGCCTCCTTCTGTTTTATCTTAAGAGGGCCTGTGGTCCACTTATGTTGCCACATATCAAAAGGGCAACAAACAGCAAAGCTTAGTGATTTTACTGCTGCAGTATGTTATGGTGGGAGTTAACAAATAGGTAATAAGATAGGTTTTCAGTTGCAGTTTTTAGGGTACTGTTACACTCAACTCAGAGTAATGGTGACACAAGAAATATTACTAAACACGTTTGCACTTTTTACTGTTGTGCTTACATAGAGATTTATGTAGGATTTTTACAAACCTTAAATGGAAGTGATAATTTATGATCACAAGATATTGCTTGTAGAACAATTTTGAAACTTCTAGGTAGAGACTGCCAAAAACTATAAAATCTAGTTCTGAAATGTTGAAAAAAAGAGCAAGAGGCTATTCAGTTTGTGCACTAAACCACATCTGTGTGCAGCATACAGTAGAGTACTTTAATGCTAAATGATTCCAAGATGAATGAGTATATAAAAAAAAAAAATCCACTTCCAAACTTCTGCATCTCATGTTTTATGCCACATTGTAAGAAGCTTGTTCCAGAGCTATGAAGTTATTGCTTTAATAAATCTAAGAACATTTCTCTTCAGAAAACCTCATTACTGGACACCCACATCCAACCTTCAAAAATCCCTTACTGTCAATGAGTATTATGGCAAGTCAGCAGCCTTTCTCAATTTTAAGATAACAGCTCTGTTTCTGTTGTAAGCCTCACTTTCAACCATAGAGTAGCACATGAAGATCAGTCTCATAACAGATAGTTGAGGCCTAATGAACAAATGCAACAACTTACTGAACCACAAACAGGTTAGACTGACAGGACTTTCTAATGACAGCATTCTTAAAAGCATTAAAATGGTATGTGAAACCTGCATTTTAGTTCTGGTCCTTCTAACCTACAAAAGGTTAATAAAGATTTATGGCTTCATAACAAAATAAAGTGGACGTATGTCATCTTGTCCTGCTACTTGCAGAGACAAGGAGGGAGGTCCATGGGAAAATATTTCTTATTCATAAATATAAAAAAAAAGAAATCACAGTTAATCAGATAAACTATTTATAATTACAACATGTAATAAGGGATGGCAGATGTTATAGTGAAAAAAAATCCCCTAATTTATTTTTACTTTGGTGGTCAGCAGAGCAAGGATGGTGGAAAACAGAGTGCAGCAATGTGTGGCATTCCAACCTCATTCCTACCTTAATGGGCTTCTTGGGGGCCCCCTGTTTGCAACTGGCAAAACTCCAGAAATTACCCCACAGTATATGTCTTAGCAGGCTCAGCAGGAGTTCCCAATCAAAGCCTTAATTTCAGCTATCTCAGCCAGACCAAAGGGGGCTGCTAGAACTATGGTATTTTGAGCATACAATCTAGGGGCACATCAGCTCAGCAACTATTAGCTCTGTAAAGAAGATATGGTTCTGAATATCTTTGGCTTCACTTACTTATTGCATCTTTTTCGATTATAAGATGGTAAACATTACTTATTTTTACAGAGGTGGTGATTGTGTACAAATACAGACACTGTTTACTCATGCAGAGTCCTCTCTTCAAAGAGCTTTGGAAGTAGTAAATAAATAACTAAAACCCTGACACTGCATTTTCTTTATAAACTTACAAAGAGCAGTCTACAAAAACTAAGAAAAAACCCAAACATAAATAAACATAGCAATAGTTACTTTTCCTATGTTGTGGTCAAGTATTTTGAACTCTTAGTTTGAGAATAACATGGTGTGAGATTACTTATTTATGAAAGAACAACATTCCAGGAAGAATAATTTAATTTCCAGCTTCTGTATTACTGTTGGAACTTCACAAGTTAAAGTTTTGTTTGTCACATAAGGTAGATCACGCACTACAAAATTACCAGGTTCACTCTTTTTCACTGCTTCTAGCCATCATAAAATTTATCTTGCATTTCATTGCTCATAATTTTCAGCTTGGCAGGTTGCTTATTCAAAAAAAATAAATAGGAGATTGTAAATCAAAATAAAAAATGTGACATTTCAAAGTAGAACAGGCAGGAATGATCTTACAGTCTTCCAGACTTCACAGTGTTTCAGCAAAACATTGTAACACTGAAGCACTATCAATCACAAGCTGTTCGTTATTTCCTAGAAATCAAGCTTTGCTTCACTGCAATGTAAAGGAGTAAGTTCTGTGAGCAGCCCATACAGACTCTCAACGTCACTAATGTATTAGAGAACAAACCCTAGAGATTATCATATTTACTTGTTAGTCATTATCACTTGATTCAGCTAAGTTTAAGTGTCTGTATTTTGTCAGGGAGAAAAAAAGAAAGAAACTCCTCCCAGGAGGGAAAAAAGCAGACTGCAGCTACACAAGAAGAATAAAAATGTTAAGTATCCTCATTAGATAATGTATGTAATTACTTGCTGGTTAGTTAACACGTAATTCTGTATAGAACTAAAGCTTTAAAACACTTAAAATACATTGCAAGCAATTAAATTTTAAGCTTATTTACTGAGTCTCCACTTTGCATCTCTAAGGAAATCAAATACAGGGACTACAGTTGTGCACATTTCCTTACTGACATGAAAAGAAACATTGGAGAACACTGTAGGATGCTTGTTTGACAACTCCCTGAGGAAGCAGCCAAAACTCCCACAGGTGAATACTTTGAAGCAGGCCAGGCTCCACTTAGTCCAGGAAGTGATGAAAGTGCTGCTTCACTCCACAAAATTTATATATTAACAGAACCTATTAACATGGTATAATTTTGGCTTTTGAATTGGATTAGGACAAAAATTCCTTCCTCTGAAGAAAATGGAAGTAAATTTATCATGGGGCTATGCCAATCCCCAACTCCCCAAGCTCAGTCTTGTGGGCACAACATTAAGCCTCCTTGTTTAAAGACTATTTGATCTAGAAAAGGTTTGCTTGGTTTACGTTACAATGACATATCAGTGAACAAAGAGCCAGTGATGATTGTTCTGGAGTGACACAAAATATGTCACTTAGCACATGTGAAATAGCAGAGAAAATCTACAACCAAGCTGAGCCACACTTTTAGTACAGGCTTGGGTGCTGGTAACAGGCTGCTGATCACAATGACGATGCAGTTCCAGTTCTCCCTTCCACACCCCAGTCATGTCCTAGAAAGTCTCAACTGGTCGCACAGAACAGTAGCCTCATCCGGCAGGTAGATGCTGGCAGATCACTTGTGCCACTATAAAAAAATGTGGAACATAGTCCAAGTGAAACCAATGACATTTTCTGGCCTGCAGATCTTGTAACTTGAAGGACAGAAAAAAGAGCAAAGGGCAGGCCTAAGTGTTATAATGTGGAACCACTAGTGCAACAGTTTGTACAGGCTCATTTACAACCTTTCATTAAGCACAGACAGCGTAATTTCTCAGATGTCTCCCTACATAGTCATAGGACTATGTAGCTAGAATGAAAACAAGTAGGCTCAGGATGCGGGTCAGACGCAGTGGCAGAAATCAGAAGATCTAAGTTCTCCTGTTACTAGATCACCACTGGGTCCACCCTTTTGCCAGGATAATGCTTGTGTTCTAAAGTCTGTGGGATACATCACTAACTTCACATGTTCAAACAGAATGGAAAAATAATTTTTTTTTCTCCCAGATCTACAGAAAATTGCACATATTTCCTATCACTTTCATCACTATGGTCTGTAGTTTTGTCATCATTGCTCAGACTGTGATAATGTTCTGCCTAAAATGACTTTTTGAATCCAGCTGTTGAATCCAGAAGCCGAGGGACAAACAAGTCTTGGAGCTGAAGAAGCTTGGAGCTATTCCCAGTAGGCAGGCATACAAAGATATATAACAAATATATGTATACACACAAGGCCAGCCCAGGACCTAGGCTGGGAGCACTTTCCTCTGTCTGTTACAGGAGCGGCCCTGCCTACCATTGTTCCTCATTATGTGAAGATGAACCTTTTTTATCACATAACCTAAGAGGTATAAACGTTTACCAGAAATATCTGCCAAATGGCTGTAAATCTCCACCCAAAACAGTAATCAGCAAATGTCTTAACATTTAAGTCAAACTGCAAACTGCAGAGAGGAGAAATGTTGTGTGGGCAGAAATTCTGCTTTCCCTATATTTGAGTACAGCTCCAGGAACTACATAATCCCTTCTCTAGCTCCCCAGGGTGACTTCAGCTCCCTTGCCTGCACAGACAAAGCTCATGAGCACTTTTAAAGCTTGAGCTCAACTAGTCCCAATTGTTGGAAATGTGGAATACTTCTCAAAAAACAGGCATCTGTACTGGGCAGGATCAGTCTCTTAGTCCCACTGCATTCAAAAGAAAATTGCTTTGTTTACATAAATTTGGCAATCAGAATTTTTCAGCAACAATTTAAATAAATTAAAATCAGTATTCTAATCAGTATTTAAATCTGGCAAAGATACAGAATTTAGTACACAGAAAGCCTAACATACAGCATCTCCTAGAACACAACAGGCATTCTTTCAATTGCAAATAAAGTCTAGGGGTTGTTCTGTAAAAATCAAAATCCCCGCTATAGGTCAAGTTTTTCTGAATAATGGGAATCTCTAAAGAATATGCAGCCACAGCTGCCTTGTCTGCTGTAAGTGATGTTTGAGATATTACTAGACACTGTACAAAACCAGGAGGAATGGTGGAGAAAGCAGGTTGCTTGGCTGTAGCCAAGCAGTGGAGTGACTTAGTCAGGACACTTAAATCAAGGCAAATAATTTCCAAACTCATAAGGTATCACAGGCAGCTAAGGCAACTAGAAATGTGAGCAGAATATATGCAAGCTGCGGAACAGCAGCTTTTACTACCTCTGATTTAAAGGTAAGCCAGATCCTTATTTCTTGAAAGATCCATGTCTTTACTTCTCAGCAAGATGTACTCTCCTTTCCTCCTTCCTTCCCTTCCCAGCTTCCCCCATGTCCTACCAGCCAAAAAATATCTAGCAACAGGGTAAGGGCAAAAGAACCGGGGAGGAGAAGGAAAGGAGTTACAATGGAAAAAACCCTCTGGCTACATTCTGTAATCAAATAGCCTCCAGATTCTGCTCCAAGCTAGCCCATTTTTTTCTCTGGCTGTCGGCTATTCCACCCTGCAGAAAAGAGCTGTTGTGCTCTGCACAGGTGCATAGAAAGGCTCCTAAAGAGAACTCCCAATGAACACAAGGCATTAACAAATTCAAGTGTGGTCTTCTCTTCAAGAAAATAATTCAGCCAATGTGAAACTCCCTCCTTGTAATAAATTAGCTCCTAAGAGTATTCAAAAGCTAACCTTTGACCTCCTCCTGTATTATTCTCATGACCACCAGTGGGAGAGGAGGTCAAGTTAGTCAGTTCTTCTCACCAGTCACTGATGCCACTTTAGCAAAAGAGGGCTATGGGTGGAGGGAAAAGAGAAAGAATAAGAGAAGGAGGGGTGGGGAGGGAAATCAAATTTGCTTCTCCATTGAAACATAGGCTTAGTAAGTAAACTAAGGAGGCCCAAACCTCCCCCGGCAGGCGTCCAATTTTACAACACATTTGTAAGTGTGCTGCTGTCTAAATATACTCAACACAGAGAAATTCCACACCATGGCTACAACAAATGGGCCAGCACGCAGCAGCCAGCTGCTGCAAGATTTGTCAGCGTTTGGTCTGCAAAGTAAAACCATGGAAAGCTAATGGAAAGGCCACAACTGCCAGCTTGTTTTGGCTGCCTCGCATACATAAGGCTCGTCTCCTGATTGAAAGCATATGAAGAAGGTTACGGTGCTAAAAATAGGATAATTTGTTAAGTGGCACATTCCACTTACCCATGGCTGGCATACGCTAAGTTCATTCATGCTCACAAGAAATTCCTTGCCAATCTGTTCTGACATTTTTCACTTAGTGGGTAGTAATTTTTAGAATAACAATAACATGATAATATATAGTATCAGATAATTTTTGTTTATAGAGCCACCTATTAATTTGTTTCCCATGTCACATGCAGTTTCATAGGAAACCTCTTTTTTGATAGTCTGTATAGGTACAAATACTACTGGTAAACTGAGTTCTTTGGAAAGCATTCCTTCTATCTTTAGCTGGCCAGCACTTGAATTATTTTGCAAGCATGGGCATCCGGCTGGACTGTGGAAAGAGCACACTTTTATTTCTATTTGGACTACAAAAATCTGTTCTGTAGATTGAGTACCACAATTGCCTGGACATTTCTGTCCCCTCTTCTCAAGGGAAAGACTGGGACCTTCAGCAAAGAAATATATTGAATATTTGCTTTGTCAGAACAACATTGATCTGAAAACCCACTTTATTATCTCTCAGCAAAGAGGAATATTTTTACCTCTGCATTCAACAGTGTATAATACATCTGCTTGGCAAATCACCAACACCATATCCTAGTTCCTTGTAAATCCATGATAGTCTTCTGAGAAACTGCTTTTATGGTATAAAGCAATAAACAAGAAAACATAAAATCTCAAAAATAAATCTCAATTATGTACAAAAGGACAATACATTTAACTGGACATGAAAGCTGAACATACGGAAGTAAAAGAATAACAAACACGAAAAATCTTCATTCAGATAAATTGATTAAAATGTAGTGATTTTAAGTATGTTTAAAGCTGTAGTAAAATCTGTATGGGAAATTGTATTCTGGGGACAGAAAAACTCTAAATGCCATTCTTTTATTTAAATTTTTAAGTTGCACAAATCTTGTAATTAATTCATATTAAATTTTAATTATTAAATTATCTTTTCTACTCTAGCTTTTTACTTCACAGTTCTGCTCACTTCTGTAGAATATCAATGTACAAGGCTTCTTTTAATTTTCCATCTATGATAGTTATATAAATTCTGTGATGAAGTGTATGATACCTAGTCTTAAAAAAATTCTCTTTCAGTTAAATGAAAGTTATCTCTTAGTAAATCAATCTGTTGTGAAAGATTGTATTATTTTTTATATTAGATAGTACAGGTATTATCTAATAGTTTTCAAACACTGATTTTAATTTCCTTCTAATTGGAAATAATGTAAGAATATAAGTAGTCCATGTTGAGTCAGACACGTGAATCATTCCAAACTAAACTCTGCTGAGTTTTCTAACAGAGCAAAGGAAAACAGTTAACAAAGCCACATAAACAGCTACCATAAATTAATCATACAAGTTGTGATGATAATTAATTTATGTGCTAAATAAAACACAAGTCACAATGTACAGAATTTCCTACTTCATTAAGGTGGCAATTGGTGGATCTAAGGTGCCAGCTTAATTTTTAGAATCTCAGTGCTTTAGAATATACATGCAGCTATGGTAAGTGAAATAGGAAACTATTCCAGTGCAAGGCTGCTGTTGATCTCACAGTTGCTTAATGATCTGTGTAAAAGCAGCAGCGTGATTGTGTATCAACTCTCAATAGAATATTCACAATAAAACACCATTATACAGGGCCATGTTTGTGTCATGCTGTCAAACCGCACAGGTTCTAAAATTTCATGAAGTCTGACATACCCTTAGTCCCTTGCTCAATAATTCTACATACGAATAAGAGATACAATTGAGTTTTGGGCAGTACTTTGCAAGCTTGGACAAGACTAGGCAAACTTTAAAGCTTTTCAACTTTCCAAGTACATTTTAGTGTTTGGCTGCACTAAGGCATGTGACAAAGAAGGTGCATAGACATCCCTTGTAAAATAGCCAATCAAATATCAAAATAGTTTTTGCCACTTTAGAGTGTGGCTACTCACAGTCTCAGGTAAAGCTCTTCAACAGGGCTTGGCCTCATCAGGAAGAGGAATTAATATAAGAAGAGGCAATGCAGAGAGCTCAGAACAGCCTTTAAAGTAGCACATTTCTCCTACACTTCAGCTCCAGCCAGTAGAAATCTGAGATGCTGAAAGTCTTCAGGATAATGCACTCGCAGCCAAGAAGGCCAACCAAATCCTGGGTTGCCTCAAGAGGAGTGTGACCAGCAGGTCAAGAGAGGAGATTTTGCCCCTCTACTCAGCACTGGTGAGACCTCACCTAGAGTATTGCATCCAGTCCTGGAGCCCTCAACACAGGAAGGATAATGAGCTATTGGAGCGGGTCCAGAGGAGGGCCACAAAGATGATCAAAGGGCTGGAGCAACTGCCCTATGAGGACAGGCTGAAGGAGTTGGAGATGTTCAGCCTGGAGAAGAGAAGGCTCAGGGGAGACCTTATAGTAACTTATCAGTACCTGAGGGGGTCCTACAGAAAGGCAGGGGAAGGACTTTTTAATATGATATTGGATGGGAGGACCAGAAACAATGGATGTAAATTCGAAGGGGGTAGATTTAGACTTGACATAAGAAAGAAATTACGCAATATTTGAGAAAGGGGGGGGGAAAGAAGTACAAACCAAACCTCAACACAATAATAACAGGGGTGCAGCTAACATTCAAGCACAATTAAACTTAACCACATAGGGTAAGAGAGCCAACAATTTCTTCTAAGCCTTATCAAAGCCTTCAAAATAGAACTGGAGCAACACATAGGAACTTCATCCTACCTATTGCAAATTTATTTCTTCCATATTCAGCATAGAATAAATTAAGATTTTAGGGGTTGGGCAAGTGCCAAACATACAGGTGCAATTTCTCAACATCCTATATATAATCCTTGTGAATCCTTCTATAGATTGCTCTTTACAGAATGAGTTTAGCTTTCAAATATAAGGTAAGCTGAATCTTTGTATTTTAGAGACTGGTTAAATAAAATTTGAATGGCTTTGCCTTGGAAGAATAAAATTAAGACAGTCCAAATGCTAAATATCTTTAATAATTCAGTTTCCATCTGATGATAGCTTGATAATGATTTCTGCTCTGTATTTCAATTAGGGTTAAAATTATTTCGTCTTAATCCATTTATGGAGAAGAAGCTCACATGGAAAACATTCAATCCACTTGGGGATAATCCATACTAACTTCAGCAAACTGTTATTTTATAAAGCAGATCTGCGCATCATTAGTGAGTGTATTAAACTGAGCTACTGAAAGTTTCTTTATGCTGGCAAAATTATCCAAATATTTTTAAGATTTAATCATCCAAGGATTTTTAAAACTTGCTAGATGGGTAGTGCAGGACTCACTGGATTTTAGAGAACATGACCTTTTACCTTCATAATGAGACTAGTTCAGGAAATATAAGAAAACCTACTTAAAAGGAATTTAATTTTATACTGTGTTACAAACAATAGCATGAAAAATAATTTTAACTTGATTTATCACAATCTACATTTTGCACCAGTTTCAGATTAACATTTTTTGTAGGTATTTTTTAAATTAAGAAATGAATGTTACAATTCCTGAACAATTCTATGGCATGAATCCTCTAATTGACAAATTACTTGCCAAATCCAGGCCAAATTTGGGCATACTTTTGGTTGCACATAAAGTATAATATTGTGGGTGTTTTTTCCAGTTTACAAGTAGTGCAGATTACTTGGAGGCTAAGGGTGATTAGCACGTATTTTTCTAACCTGTAATTTTTCCTGACTTATTTTGAAATAATTCAAAATAGGAATAAAATTTCTGAAAGGGAAAAAACCCACAATTTTTTGTTTATAATGTTTCTTTAAATATAAATTTGTTAACAATATTTAAAAAACCTTAACTTAAAAATCATCAGATAAAACCTGGAATGTATTTCTTGAACTAAAGCTAAGAATTTAACAAAAAGACGGTCCATATTTCATTTAAATATTAACAGATTTAATGGTCTATAAAAAAAACAAAGTTAATGTATGAGTTTCACAGTCTATATTTCAGGGCTTTTAACATGTTTTAGAAAAGAAAAATGAAGGGTAGATCTGCTTGATTTAAAGCTGTTGTAAGTTTCAACTGAACTATGCCTTGTTTTCATAAATACCATTAAAAATTAAATCCAACCGTCAACCAAATACTTGTGATTAAAACCGTTCAAAAGAGTGGTACACACCCACTCCTCTGTCATGGACTCCCACATATTCTATGTCAGCTGGTCTAATCCAGAAGCTTAAATCTTCCAGCTCCAGGAAAATTCAGGCTTGTTGTCACATAGCTCCTTCAGAATCTCAGAAAAGCTCCCTAGTATCTTTGCATCTCAGACTTAGAACTGTGTCTCCCTTGCTTGTCAAAGAGATAGTATTTCCTTCTCTTCAATCTTTTAAACCTTAGCAGTCCTTTCAGACAAATTGAAATCCTCTCTTCCAATGACATTCCTAGCACTAACAATAGCTAATTAATTTGGTTAATGTGAAAAATTATAAGGAAATGCATTTTTCAAAATTGCTTGTTCATATTTTCCAAATTAAATTTCATTACTTATTTCTGAAATTTGCTTCATGCTTAAGATTCACCAGTGTGCAATGATGACACAGTTTTGCCTGGGTTTATGAGCAGTTTGTCAACAGGGAACCAGGGCAAATATTTTCTGCTCTGAAGTATCAGCGAAGCTGTGCACTATCCCTATGTATGGATGAGTTTAGAATCCAGTGAACTAGAAAGCAACTGTGCCGTAACAATCTGAATCAGAAAGAAGACAAATACGCCCTATTCTGGGGGATCACATCCTCCATATAATGTTATGCAGTGTTTAACTGCAAATATTTCTGTTACAATTAAGTATAAAAGCTGTTTTATTTTCTGAACTTCATAGGATTTTTCTACATGTCTTTTTTTCCACTGTGGAGTTGTTCTTTTTCAAAGTATTTGTAGGCAATTGGTTTTAAAAGGGCTCCAGGGGGTTTTTCCCTACTGTGTTAAGCTGTTTTGATATTCTTTTACAAGCACAGTCTTAAAGTTGTTCTCCCAGATGCACTGTCTTACTAATCAGCTTTATGAGGTTCAAGGTCACCATTCAACATTAATTACTCATTGTACAATTCACAGCTGGTGATGATACTTAAAATGCATGTTCAAAAATACACTCATGAAGCAATTCTCAATAAGGCTTCAGATGAGAAGAATTAAGAAATAAGAAGGGAAAAAATTAAAAATGAGGTCAGCATGTATTAAGATCACCTCCAGAAATACCTGTGGTTTTCCTGTCTTTATATGGACATTTTCATTTATCTCAGAACCAACCACAATAGAAAGAAGGTAGGTTGTGCCCATTAGTATCAAAACAATCCAATGTCTATGCTAAGGCAGCCATGAAAAAAATCACAAAGAACAAACTGGACATTTAAAATGCACTGTTAAAAGATTTACAAAGTAAAAATGCTCAAGATAAAAAGCATCCTCGAATGAAATCTCACTGCTTGGAAAGAGGGTATAAATATCTTACATTTATAGTAGTCCTTGTATGTGTTTTGAATATGTGCAGTGCCAATTTTAGAAAGTTTTTTTCTTCTTAAGGCAAGCCAAGGCTTGTTACATGTTGACAGTGGCAGGAATGATGTAATCAGCAAAAAATAAGCCTTTTTTTAAAGGGCTATTTAGATTTTGGCAAACTGATGTGGGCAAGCAGCTACAACAGATTCTGCCTGCCCTTTGCTCTATTCTACTCATTCCTTAACTTATTAAGGATTCAAGAACGGTTGAGGCTTTGAAACAGAGCACACCCAGAGCCAAAATCTCCTATTATAAGTATAATTATACCCAGTTACTTCCATACACATTCTAACAAACATAGCACTTCTCTGCATACAATATACTTGCACAATCAAACCTTTTTTAATGATAGTACCATATTAAAGACCTTCAGTTTTCTTTTGCTGTTTTACAGCTAAAACACAAAATATTCACTGCCTCCGCTCAATCACACTTCTGCAATTATTCGGTCTCCTGATAGTACTTCAGCAATTATTTTTATCTGCAGCTGGAATGTTTTTCTTTCCTCCATATGTTAATTTCTTGGTTTGTTTAAATAAAATATGTTAAGCTGATTTCAAAAATATGGATTGCAAAATGCAGTTCACTGCAACTTGCTATTTAATACTTTCAGGCTGATGCTTTCTGTCCACAAAAACAGGTCCTGTGGTGATTCTACTGTCAATAACTGCTTTGCTGACATTTAACAAATGGATCTTATTCTTCACAAATACTGAAACTGATATCTTAACTTTGGCAGAAATGTATTGTTAAGGTTCTTTTCAAAAGCAAGAATCAGCTTGGATAAATTTTTTTATCCTATTCTAAATGCTTGCACTCACACGTGTATGCCTTCATAAGAATGTGCAGTTAGCAGATTTTTTTCAGTTATCATGATAGCAATTTTTAAATCTGAACTATCCAATTTTCTGGTTCTCTTTTCCTATTTAAAGACCTGTCATATAGCATCGGGTAGCATCACAAACATACCCTGTTACTCTTGCCAAGAAAACAAAGCAAATAATGGCTATATCAGCCTGTATTTCAAACAGAAATAGTAATTTTACTTTGACTTCACTTCAGGAGAGCATATCCTCACTCTGGTTATTCCATTGCTTTTCACTTACCTAACTTAAGAAAATCTGTGATTTCCTTTCACGTATATTAGCCCATGAATAATAGTTCTTTGCTTTTGGGAGGGTGAGGGTGGGAGTGGAGGTAGGGATATCAGTTTCTCTTATGTTACATCACAAATGAAAAAAGAAAGCATTAAGTTGTAGACTGTATTTGCTAAGAATCTCTGTTCACGTAGCCACTCAGTTCTTCAGTAAGCAGTGGAACTTTAAAACTTTTCTTCATTTCTTTGTATATTTGCAATGTATACTAGTCTATGCCATGACCAATGTGCAGCTCAACCTTGCTAGTTCAGTTCTTCAGGTTTCCCTTTGATTTGTGTTGACATAGAAGGCATTACGTGTCTGACTTCAAAGAAGAGCCAGTGTAGATATCTGCTGTTCAGTATGGTGGTCTTTGCTCAAATGGCTGCTTATTTTGTGTTTCTTTTCTTTTCTTCTTCAGCTGGCATACTATACAAACATTATGTTCTCAGCCTTCCTGTCTCACTATTTACTCTTACAAAAAACTGCACAACCAGTGTATATTACTGTGGTAGCCAGACACACTGTATTCACTGAATGTTTTTCATTTCTTTAAGGAGACTCTCTCTCTTGAAATGAAAAGATCTCAGATCAAATTCATAGAATCACAGAATGTCAGGGATTGGCAGGGACCTTGAGAGATCAATCCCCCTGCCAGAGGAGGATCACTCAGATCGGGTCACACAAGAAGGCATCCAGACAGGCTTTGAATATCTCCAGAGAAGGAGAACCCCAAACCCTCTCTGGGCAGCCTGTGCCAGTGTTCTGTCACCCTCATTATGAAAGAGTTTTTTCTCATATTTATGTGGAACCTCATCTGTTCCAACTTGCACCCATTGCCCCTTGTCCTATCACTGGATGTCACTGGCCTGAGCCTAGCTCCATCCTGACACTCACCCTTTACATATTTATAAATATTAATGAGGTCATCCCTCAGTCTCCTCTTCTACAAGCTAAAGAGACCCAGCACCCTCAGCCTTTCCTGATTAGGTAGATGCTCCAATCCCTTCCTCACTTAGTTTTTTTTTTACCATAAAGATTTTCTTCTATATTTATCCCCCCCATATTAATTACATTTATTTTATACCTGAACAGAGCGTACAGAAAGGTAGGGGTAGGACTTTTTAATAAGATATGTGATGGGAGAATTAGAAATAATGGATGTAAATTGGAAGGAGGTAGATTCAGGCTACATGTAAGAAAGAAATTCTTTACAGTGAAGGTAGTGAAACACTGGAACGTTGCCCAGAGAGATTGTGGATGCCCTCTCCCTGGAGGTGTTTAAGGCCAGGCTGGATAGATGAGGCACTGAGCAGCTTGATCTAGTGGGAGGTGTCCCTGCCTATGGCAGGGGGGGGGGGCTTGGTGGGCTTTTACGTTCCCTTCCNTCCCTGCCTATGGCAGGGGGTTGGAACTTGGTGATCCTTACAGTCCCTTCCAACCCGAACTATTCTATGATTCTAGATTCTATTCTATGATTCTAGTCTGCAATATTGCCCCCCTGAGAAAAGCGAGTCAAAAAAACCCAGAAGTGAATCGATTGCAAAGTGGAGGTACAAAGCAGTGTCAACCACTGCTACTGCTAACAACTATTGATACAAGCTGTCATTCATTCACACGCTGAACCAGCTGGTGTAAATTAATGCAGCACTCCCAAACTTAATTGTGAAGTATTAATCTACATCGGTCGAAAATCTGAAACAGATTTTTGGACTTCTGAATACACGACAGCAAGTAACTCCTCTGCAACAATTATGGATGGAACATCCAAGCCTGTGCTGAGGCTGAATGCCTCCCATGTGTTAAAAGTAAGTTTTCTTATGCCTTCCTTCCACAAAATCAAAATAATGCACATCCACAGCACAACCATCTCCATCAAACTACCTGGGTCAAAGTTTACACATGACATTGTGACACTGAACTGCACCCAGAGTGCATAATTATCAGAGTTTTATTTCAAAGATCATTTCTTCAGAGATGATGTATGCTGTATAAAGACTTCCCTCCTGCTGCCTGTCTGTAGATCCATATCATTCTAATGATGCTACTGGCACCCGTTCTTCCACCATATGTACACAACACTTTGTGTTTGAAAGCTGGCAACATTATGTATTCATCAACACCAATGATTTGGGTGGATAATGCTACTTATCTTGAATTCTGAGTTTTAACTTCTAGAGAAGCTTATGCTGAAGGATACGAAAATTTTCACATATTTTAGTGTCATTTTAGCGCCAGTTAAAAAAACCTCTACAACAACACCAGATTTGCATTTTTGTAAAAGGAGAATGGAGGACTTTCAATAACTTCAAGAAAGAGCAAACCTTCTTCCACCTCTCAGCTAAGAACAGGTTCTAGAAAATTTTACTGTTTGGAAGTTGTTATAGAGCAAAAAATGTACTTGGTTTGGTATCAACTTTTCTTCCCTGTGCTTCTCTGCTGTGCAGTATATCCCCCTCCCACATGTAACAGATTCTTGTTGGCCTTGTTTCTGGAGCTGGACTCTTCCTCCCTGCTGCATGGAGAGGCTAAGTGAGCAACAGGAAAAACAGGCAGGGCTACTGTGCAGCTAAACTGTGCACAACTCAGATTTTTGGTAGAGGGCCAGAAGGATGAATGCGCAACATCACAGCAGTATTCTCTGTGAAGAATTTGGAAGTGCTGTTTGGTACTTCTTACATTTATACCAACATTAGCAGATTTCAGCAGAAAACCAGAGGAGATGGGTGAGGGAAGAAATGCTGTGGATAGCAAAGGCAGGAATTTTACTTCACTGCATCATCTTCAGGGAGTCTGGTCCACTGTTTTTACAAATCAATTTTCAGTTTTTCACAGGACTACTTAAGTAGTCTCAAGGGCAGTGTGAAAAGAAAGTAATTGCTTTTCATGAGCTAGTATGACCCAATCTGGTAAGAATGTTACTTGAACAATACAGGCCAAAAAAGAAATAAGGTAATATGTAGGTGACTGGAGACAGATGTTTTAGTAGGGCCTGTAGTGAAAGAAGAGTGGGTACTGGTTTTAATTAGCTATAGATTCCAGACAGATAAAAATTTTTTTACAATGAGGGTGATATTTTACAATGAGTGATATGATGGAATAGGTTGCCCAGAGAGGTTGTAGATGACCCATCCCTGGAAATACTCAAGATCAGATTGGTCTGGGCTGTGAACAACCTGATCTAGATGAAGATGTCCCTGCTTATTGTATGGAAGTTGGTCTAGATGAGCTTCCAATCCTCTGAGATTCTATGACATATGAGTCTAGTTCCTTTAATTGACAAGACAAAAGACATTTGAAAACTAGAAAGGAAACTCCCTTACAGTTATTTTCCATTGGCTGTCTCATCTGAGCAGGTAGAAAAACAGAAAGAATGAACACAAGAGAAACTGTACATGTAATACAAAATTGTACATGTAATTGTACATATAAACATGACCTTTTATTACAACTTCTGTGAGCTGGGAAGACCAGAAGGATGGCATTCCCTTTCCAGTCATTCCACCGGGGAAATTCTACAGGACATATACCCTCTTTCTGCAAGGTTCCACTTGCAAAATGGAACCAGCATTAGCAATTTCATCTGTAAGGTATTTTCAGATGTACCAGTGAAAGAATAAAATGAAGCAAAACAAAAAAAATGAACAGCCATAAAATATCAGTTTCTTTATTTGAGTTTCATGAGAACAGTACTTGTAAACTTTGTGTCAGTGTCATCCTGAACACTCATTGTTGTTGGTTATCTTATTATTCTACCTGGGTAAGGTGAACTAAAACAGCATCAAGCTTTTTTCAGCAACTTTTCTGTGTTTTTTTAACAAATAGATCTCAAAACACTTCACAGGAAAGGAAGTTTATGCTACTTCCACTATAGACACTTTTACTCACCTTTGAGTAAACAGAAAGCTCAGACTAAGTAAAAAAATCAAAGTCAGGAACAGAACCCAGTGGCCTTTTTTGTGCCCTAATCAGTAGAGGAGATAGTTCTTAAACTGAAAATTTTCTTTTGCTTCCCAGTAGGAACTGTGTTTGGCCATGGGAACTCTTTACTGCTCCTCATCAGTTTTATGGCAGCATTTGCTAGCTGCAATAGGTCTATAAAAAGATAGTAGTCAGCACCATCGCCTATGTTGCATTTATTGTTTGTTGAATTTTAAGAGCAATGTCTGTATCCACAATATCATAACAGAGAAGAAAGTAGAAAAAGAAATCCAAATTTAGATGGGTGAAGAGCATTACTACCCACACAGAGTGGGCACATTAGGAATGAACACAAGCTGAAAACACAAGTTAACTCCTAAAGAGTAAATGCAATGGTCTGTACAGACCATTTGAGTGATCTACAGTAGGAATCATTACACAGATTTAATAACTGTGTGTGGCTGAATCCACCAGGTACAGAAGGCCTACTATAAAGGTAAACATTCTGATGGTCTTTGGAAACACAAATGAGAAACTAGGGTCTTGCTTTTCTTGCATACTTCTTTACCCCTGCCACCTCACTACAGTTATCAAGAAAAATATAGAAAAATGTAAACTCAGATAAAAATCTTCCTCCACCTTTTTTTTTTATAGGAGGTTCTTTATCAATTTTTACAGAATCATGTCCACAAAATGAGTTGGTTTATTGAGTAATATTATTACAGTTCTAATTACTGAAGGAAGTGAAAAATAATCAAAACAAACATATTTGGTATGCTAATTTTACTCACAGTTTCTGAAGTGATATAATGCAGCTTCTTTTTAAAGCTTACATGAAAAAAACAGCAGTTTCCTGTGTTTATTTTGTCTTCTTATTCCAGAAAATTATCTCTGATTTGTGGCAGAAGATGTGATCTAAATGAATTAATTACGCCAGCAAAGGGTTTTAGTTAGTACTGTCACTGGAGAAATAAAATCTTTTGAGTATCATTGTTTACACAGATTTTTAAGCAAATCTATTATCAGAAGCCTTTCAAATTATTGTCATTTAAGGTTTTTTTAAAAATAAATCTCAGTGAGGTTTTCATGTCCTTTTTTGCTAGTCTAATTTAGAATATGCACATTTATAAATGAAACAGCTATTTTTTCCTTTAAACAGGCTCCTAGCCAGGGCATACAGACATCTAATAGCAAAAAAGACATTTCAATAATAAATTTTAAATAAGCTGCAATAAAAAACAAGCTAAATGAAATGAGGAGAAAAAAAAATTTCTGAAAAAGCATTGTACTAGTGAAGAAGAAGAGAAATGAGAGAGAAGATACAAGAGAAGAGAAGAGACAAGAGAAAAATCAGTAGGTGGAGAAAAACTTTCCAGAAAACCAAAACTGAAAGTGTCAGAATTTTATGTAAGGAAAGACACTGTCACACTCTTATGAATGAATAACAGAGACAAAGAGACGATACGGACCAAAGGTTTTATCACACAAGGATCACAGAAAATCTTCTGACATAGACTTCTTGCAGAGTACACTCTGCACCATGCCACACCTTTCTCAATCCTTGGCAAATGCGAGAATATGATTTGTTACAAATCTTCAACTGGAAAATTTTTCACCTAAGTTGATCTGAAGATTGCTATAAAGGCTGACTATGCAGAATGGCACTGAAATACCACAGAACACTTTTCACAGCCTGTTTTTAAGAAATTTTAAATATGCTAATATATATTTAGTAAAAATGCTACATAAACCATAAATGAAAAGAAATGCTCTAAATAATCTATTCATATGATCCCATTGGTGATACAAAGGTCACCATTTTAGCATTTTTAGATCAGACTACCAAGTTCATACTTGAGAAACTAGAAAAAAATCAAGTCTTTAACAGATATGTTCAGGGAGTGAGAGAGAAGAAATGGCCTCAATATAAAACACTACTTTCATAGCAATGCTCCCAAGAAGAAAATCCTCCAGCCACAGCAGTAAATAAGAACTGAAGTCTCTGTCAAGTATCAGTTACCACTCCATAGATCAAACTGGTCAAATTAAATCATAATTAATACATGAAACCATGAATAAAAAAAGATAAAACAGTTTATAAGTAATCAAGACTCACATATAAGAATAATTAATACATTTGAAATTATAATGACACTCATTTTACTGCATTAACTGAGTTCCTCTTTCTTTCTGTCACCAGTCTGTTTCTAAAAGATTTATTACATTTTTCCTACTCTGTGATTTAGGAACCATATTGAGAGAGGATAGAAGAGTAGATTAATCATACTGAGTACACTGTTTTAAGACAGAAGGCAGATTATGCTTGTACCCTGGCTAAGAGAGACACATCATCCCAACTCTTTTCCCTACCTACTCACTGAACACAAAGATTTACTGTGAAAGATCTCAAGCTTCTGAACTAGTTTGTTTTGTTTTTTTTTTGCCAAAACTCATACGAGCTTGAAAGAGAAATCCCTCACAACTACATAATTTGAAGAGTTAAAATGAATGCATAAACTTCTCTATGCTTGCTTGCTGCTATCAAGAAACCAGAAATAGAGATTATACACACATCACTTCTATAGTACCCTGATTTCCACAAGGAACTCCACATTTTGTTCCCTTTTTTGTTTACATAGTTACATTTAACTTGAGTGTCACATACTTGAGAGAAAACAAGCTGTTCATTTGTTAAAAGGATCAGGTAACATAAATCTGCAGGTGCTGAACTTACCACCCACAGAGTCTTGAAACATTCATACAGGTAAGTTCTCATTAAACCAATACCTAATGCTTAGAAAGCACAACAGCACCGGCATTTTTACAGCATATAACAAGGCCCACAATCATTACATAAATCCTGACAAGCACTGTCAGGAAACCATGATCAATTTCTAAGAATTATAGTCTTTTGGGAGGGAGATTCTCCTTTGATTCAAGTACTCTTTCTTCAAAAGCCTTCAAATGCCTATAGTTTCTATGATCACTAAATACAGAGCATGATTTACTTCACTTAACTGCTTGTATTGTTTGGCTTCCTGCATTTTGAATACACCAGTAGCCAGTTACTGGCTATTCTTGCTTGGACTCTCACACTGTACCTGGAGAAAATGCAAGTTATGCCTACAATTATTTGTTACCATTGTGGACTCCAAAGTCAAACTGCCTTCTCCACACACAAGCTCAGTACCTCTCTGTGGTGTCAGGAGAAATCTCTCAAGTTCCCCCAGCTCATAAAGGGTTGTAGCCTCTCCCTCAGAAAAGTATTCAAAATGGCTTTCCTGCGGGACTCCTGCCCACAGAGACCTAGGATTTATCATGTACCAGCATCAATTCCATACTGACAATTTCAAGTGAGAAAAAGATTGGAAAATAGGGGAAAACAGGGGAGGTAGTGGCAGGAGGTGCATGTGGAGGAATGGAGTGGAAAAGGTATTTGTCTCATAGCTACATAAAAGTGCAAAATGAACAGCTTCTGCAAAACCTAACATGGGAAACTTGTCTTGGAATGCTCTGCTTTGACACAAAGACAGCAGATTCAGAATTAACTTAACACAGTATTGCCTTGAAAGTTTTATCAATATATTATGCAATGCTGCATATGAACACCTTAAAGTGCTTGAGTTCACTTGAAATACATCATACACTATCAGAAGAAAAATCTTATCCCCAGAAAAAAAAATATGAAGTATACACACATGAACTTCAGAAAAAACAATAATTCAAACCCACAAATAGACACATCAAACTACAGTAAACAGAAACTAGTAGTGATGGTGGTTGAATGTCTGGTGAAATATGGGAGCTGGAGTGATTTATACTTTAAAGAGAGGTTAACACTGCTCACTGTTTTCTAATAACTTCTGGTTTAAGACTCAGGCAGTATCTCTGGATTTAATAGCAACCATCTGTACTAAACTTGAAGTGTATCAGAGCTGCATATTTTAAAGATACAGAAAAAAATTAATTAAGTAACCACTGGTCACCAGCCCAATGTCCTTTCTACCTTGTAAGAAACAACTTTCTGTTACTGGAAAGTTACTCACACTGTAACATTTTAATTGCTGATGAAGAATGAAACAACTTTCTGAAGTCATATTAGAAAATGCTATATCATTGACAGATCTTTTGAAAACCTGCTGTGCTATAATTTATATTTGCCAGGGATAAGAGAAAGAAATAACAGAGTTTCTGGTGAATTTTAGACTTCTACTAGCATAAATAGAGCTTGCTCCGTCATTTTGCTTAGTATTCAAAAAATTATTCAATTCTCACAGCAGAGGATGGAGAAAGAGGAATTCTGCCTCTGAAAAACCTATAGACTCAAACTAAAAATTAACCCATTTCTCCCTTCTCCCTGAGACCCTTTTCTGCTTTTGTTCGTTTGTTCTGGATTTTATCAGTCTCTTTTTCATGCTGGTGAATCATGTCTCTGTGACAGCTGATTCCATTTATCTATCCTGGGAGAAAACAAAAGCTAAAAATAACTCTTTTGGGGTTTCTTCTGGGTTTTGCACGAGAAAGGACTGAATAAGTTCATTCCAAGCTTGTGTGTCAATGTTTTGCTTTATCATTGCCAGGGTTGATTTAACCAGCAACATGTTAGAAAAAGAAAAATGAAAGCTTTTTGCTGTCCATAAAATTCCAAGTTGGCTAGAAGTTAACAACATCAGTGGCAAAAGAAAAAAAAAAATCTTGTTTCTTCACTACCAAATTAGCCCTAGCATATTTTATTAGCAAGTGGGAGCTTTTTTCCCCAAAAGTGATCTGCCAGTTTTTGTGCTGAACAACAGTGAAACGCACCGACTGTATCAGGCTGCAGTAGCTGGGGTTTTTTTCCTACTTTGAACATTTCTAACCATGTAAAAATATTCACTAAATTTAAAGTATCATTACAACAAATAATCAGTCTTGTATAGTGGAAGAACTTTTGTCTGGCCTAGGCTTCAAATCTTATAGGAACATTTGTTTCTATGATGTCCAGTGCTTCTTTCTCCACTCCACATATCTGACTAGATCAGCATGAACACCACATCAAAAATAATTTCATTGTCTTTGATTTACTCTATGAACTGTAGTAGGTGTAGTTACTTCTGGATAGTGGGAAGCTTTTATGTAAGTCTAGTATGTATGTAGAGGGAAAGTCCAAATCAGTATTGGATTTCATGTATTTTAGGCATATAACTTTGATCAAGATATTAATTGCTGGGTTAACTACTTATCCAGGAACTAGATTCAAGTCAGATTTTCACAAGAACTCACACTAGTTATAAGACAATCAGAAACTTCACTGCACCTGATTAGAGATGAGTGCTTCAAACTGTTTCCTCCACAACTAAGTGGAAAACTTAGATGCTTGAGAAACCAAGCTCAGTCTTTAGCCTGAAAGCATATTTTCAAAATGAAATACACATTGCACGCACCAGAAAAGGCTGTAGTCTCCTACCACATCTTAGAGAAAATGTGGTGGTTAAAGTAAAAAGAACAAAGAACTTTAACAATATCTTTACATAGTTTAAGTATGCTTAAACTATTTGGAGCATGGTTCAGATGCAGAGAAAGACAAGATGGGTAATGGTACTAGGAACTTAGCCACTGCATATCTTAGTTTTATCTGTTCCATGCTAACTCCTTATCCCAAGCACCCTCTGCACTTGCTTATATAGGGGAGGCAGCAGTGCAGGCAGAATAAACTTTAGGGCCTGCAAATTCAGCTCAGGAAGATGAGGACTTGGGCAGGTAGCTACATTGACCTTTATGATTCTGCTGGCTGTACATAGACTTCTGAATTCAAGTTACCTCCAAGCATGATTAAAATCACAGTTGTTGGCCAGCCTGCTGTAAAAGAGAAATGAAGCATCAGCATGACAGAAAATATTACTGAAATCCCTGTAGATTTTTAAACAAATTTGGAGAATGCAATGGAAGATGTACCAAGAAAAAGGGATGGTGCTACACTTAAAATGAAAGTCTAATTATTTTTTTTTAAGTTAAACAAGATTAGTGACTGTGACATACGCAGTCACTTGCCAAAAGAAAGCAGATAAGCTCTAAGAAATCCATCAAGAGACACAGATTGTTTAGCAGACAAACAATCCACAAATTGGAGGTATGTCTTCAGGGACCATTAAAAGGTAGTATTTAAAAAAAAGAAGGTGGTTTTGAATATCATACTTCAAATAGGATACTTCTGGCATTGGTTGGATTTATATATTTTTCCTGTTTCTGTATCTTTCAAAAAATTCACTGACAACAGACCAGAGCAAATCTAGCGTAGCAGCTTAGACCTTAGAAAAGAGTACCAGGGTTGCAGCTTCTGCACAGTCAACAAATGAAATCTGGAGAGGTCTTTTTGCTGAAGGCATCTAAAGGCAATGTCACAAAGTATGGAATGCTTTCTGAGAACAGTATTCATCAAACAGCAAAAAGTTACTTCTGTAAGTCACTTGGCAAAACACCCCATGATATCACCACATTCCATGCTTCTAAACACTGACTAAGCTGGAAGCATTTAAGTTCATGAACTCCAGCCTCTCAGCCACTCCTAGTACAGTTATTCTAACTGGGGTCACAATGTGCTTTTCAAAATGTTCCAAATCTAACCTTGAAGTCAATCTGTGCTTTTCCTTGAGAAGGAATAGAATGTTCTTCCTGCTATCCACTAGTAATGTTTCTGTGTTACATATCAAAATATATGAAGCAGCAGCCTTTTAAGATGTCTCATTGAAACTGGATTATTAGCTCATGGAGCTAAAAATAGAGATTATGTACTTGCCAGAGAAGGATGGATCCAGTAACAGGGTTGAAGGTAAGTCAAAATACCATAACATCGGGAGAAAAAGCAGCTCTAGTAAAATACTCAACTAAAAGCAAGTTACCCATAAAATTTAATTTTAAATAGTCATGATATTCTCATAAATATAATTTATAAATATGTAAAGGGTGAGTGTCAGGAGGATGGAGCTAGGCTCAGGCCAGTGACATGCAGTGATAGGACGAGGGGCAATGGGTGCAAGTTGGAACAGAAGAGGTTCCACATAAATGTGTGAAAAAACTTCTTCACAGTGAGGGTGACAGAACACTGGCACAGGCTGCCCACAGAGGGTGTGGGGTCTCCTTCTCTGCAGAAATTCAAACCGTGCATGGAAAGGTTCTGTGTGACCTGATCTGGGTGTTCCTGCTCTGGCAGGAGGATTGGACTAGATGATTTCTTGAGGTACCTCTCAGTCCCTGACATTCTGAGATTCTGTAACAGCAGGGAATGCAGCAACTACAGCTTCACTGGGTTGTGGCTGTTGTGGTTGTTCAGCTGCAAACCATCTTGTTTTTCAAGATCAAAATGAATAGCAGAGGAATAGGAAGAACAAAGTGCTACCTTGTAGAGACAGCAGTAGTAAAATATTGACAAAATACTTAATTTTATCACCATATCCAAGTCAATTGCATTTACAGGGTGAGTATATATAAAAGGGACTTGCTTAACAACACACAAAAACCCCTAAGTGATTTCCCATTTCCTTTTTTCAGATGTACTTTTGGGTGAAGAAAGAATTTGCTGTTGCCTCACTGAATATTACTAGGCAAAGTACAATCTTACTGATTTTTTTCTTTCTGAATCATTTAAGAGAATTACCTACAAACTTATTCTGGAAAATTTGTAACCAGCTACTGAAACCAAGAATCACTCATTTTTACTTCCAAAAGTCCAATTAAGTTAGAAAGTCTGGAACATGGAAGTCTTCTTTTAAAACACTCATACCTGATCCACAAGATCTTTCGACTTAATGTGATGCCATTTTCCTGTCATTTTTCAGCATGCAGTTAGATGGAAAACTTGTATAGAAATTCCATGGAGGAGGTACAGGTACCCATCTACAGTGTAGTATTTGGAACAAACAAAGTGAGCTAACCAGAGTCATAAAATAGAAAATACAATTATCCACTATTAGAAATGTATTCTGATTTCAAAAATAAAAACATGTCTATGAACATACTTGCAAGTGAAAATAAAGCCTGACATTATTTTGTGACATGCCTCCATGCCAACAAATTCTGCAGGTATGGAAACTACATGATACATTCAGTAAACTTGCATGATTTTCCTGTGTTGCATTGGTCACAGACAATACAACTCAATGTCATTAATAAATCCAAATGCTTTTTCTCATCCCATAGGTGGGACTAGAGAATTTACTTTTGCTGAGATATAGTAGGGAGGCACGTGAGGAAAATAAGATTTTTAAAATTTTCACTTATTTATAAAAATACGTATTTACTGCAAGAAGAATGGATCCTTCTTCCAGTCCTGAAATAATGAGCATTCTAAATAGGAATGCTTGCCATACTGCAGCTTTTATCACAATGGCAAGCAGGCGGCACAAAGAAATTAGTAACAGGGCCAAGCAGCAAGATGTGAATAAGTGTGGATCTTCCCTAGTCTTTAGAGATCTGAAAAAGCTGTGTCAGAGCAAAACTCCATGTTAATTATCTACGGAAAATAAACAGGAACTCAGGAAGAAAGTTAATACTTTCTAAGGCAGGACTGAAGTACCTTGCATAACATTGCCTTGGAAAACAGTTTCTCTCCCAATACTGCTTAAAAGGAGGGGTGTGAGGAAAGAGGAGTCTTTTAAATCTAATAAACATGCATATAACACCTTGTCAATCAGTGAGTTGTTGATTGGTTCTTCTCCATAACTCCTGATCTTCCTTTTGCACACATACTAGTCCTTGGCCTAGACTCTTTCTCTGGTCAACCCTGGCACATTGCTATTTGTTCACTCTCTCGGAAGTGTTTCCATTTTGGCCAAATTCTGTGAAATACAATTTTCTTTCTGGATTTTTCTCTTTAAAATACTCTAGTTTATGAATGTATAAAATGGTTTTATTGATCTTGAGTGTTGATAAATCCATTGTGGGATACTGCAGCTGAATGTATATTTTATGACTTTTTTGTTATCTGCTCCTTCAGTGGATATAAAGTTATTTTCCTTAAAACGTACACTGTACCTAAACATCCATTGAACTTTGAATGAAAATACAGATAATTTGGGAGATATGCTCCAAATCCATGCTTATTTTCATGTTACTGTCCTAAAACAGAACTTTGTAAGTAAGGACAATATATCAGTTTGAATGTCACTTATTTTAGTGAGTCATCTCAGTAGCATCCATTTATCAGTCTATTGTGACTGGGTTCAGCCGCAGACAAGGGAATAGAAGTTTGATTCCACCATCATATGTGAAGTGAAAGAAGAAGGCCCAAAATCTTTGAAGTTGTGGTTAAGAAAAGTAACTTGATAAACCTTGAAAACCCATATGGAAAAAATGTCTGTTGTCATTATATTCTCAAGGCAATTAATTGGTCTGAGCTAACAAAGGATTTATTTTCCCCTTTAATACTCATCCTCTTCTAATGGGTCTTTCACAGATATTTAACTGTATAATTTCCAGTGCTAAGAAGAGGGGGGAAAAGTGGAAGCAGGGAGACAGGAGTGTAGAGAGAAGAACCAGCCAAATCTTTTTGGAGGTAGTATAACCTTTACATCACTTTAAATTGATAATGAAACTGCAGCCATGAAAGCAAGAACATTCATGTATCATATCAGTAAGATCTGAAAAGAAACTAGTGAAAAAAATTAAGCATTGGTGACAGTGAAGTCTACTCCTAACTCTGAGAAAGAGTCTTGTTGTTTAGTTCCTTCCTCTTTTTGATGTATCGGTTTGGTCTTTTGTAAGTACATCAAAGTTCCCAACAGTTTGCTGACCTAAGTTATTCAAGTGCTTTAAGAGACTCCCCAACAAGACAGCTCTCTGACTCCAAGGAATTCTTCTTCTTGAGCCACATCTTCCCCAAAACCAGACCTACAGAAAGCATCACATGTTATTTTTTTTTTTTGTTTCAAGGATAAAAAGAAAACACAAAACCTCCTGTTTAATCCTTCCTCCCTGGGTAAGGAACCTGTGCAAGTTCAAAAATCCCAAGAAACAAATGCCCAGAAAGCAAACACAGCTGTGGCTTTTTACTTGTCCAAAGCATCCGACCTTTTATTTACCTTTACTGTAATTCACATTTAATTGCACTCCCTACTCCTCTTTTTTTTTGATACTCAATAGAATTTCCTTCAAAATTTGTTTTGCTAGTTTTTAACAGCTGCCCTCTCTATTCCACTTTTAGTTCTCTAGTATCATGCTTCTTAATTCAGCTCTAAAAAGGAAGAAGCAATATTCAGAAGTATTTGGAGCTACACTGGGCTGTGTTTTATTTCAACCTTTGCAGTGGAAAGAATTCATCTTCACACAGATAAATGGCTATTTTTATATAATTGTTAATAAAATGCTCATTTGCATTTTCTCATGACTGTCATCTAGTGTGTTTTGCAAAGCATCATTTTTCATCTGAAAATTTCAGCATATGTTGCAGGGATCCAGGAGTTTGCAGAAACTCTGAGGTACATAGTTTTTACTTCTATGAATGGGTAAAATTAAGCTGAGGCTGAACTTCCCAGTCATGGAATAATCAAGCTCAGCAGTATATTATATGAAGATCAGAAAGCATGCTCCACCTTCACAAGTGCTACAGCAATTATTGTACTTAAAGTATTTGACATGATCATACGATACAGCTTGTTTTTAATGAATATAGTAAGTAGACATAAGTAGAGAAGAAACAATAATCATTGTGATTGTGATACACTGTAAGAACTGACATTCTTCATTGAATCACCTTGGTTCGAAGGGACCTTTCAGATCAAGTCCAACGATCAATCTAACTGACACAAACCATCACTAAACCATACTTCTACGTACTACATCTAACTGCCTATTAAATACCTCCAGGGATGGTGCCTCAAATACTTCCTGAGCAGCCTGTACCAGTGCTTAATAACCCCTTCAGTGTAAAAACTTTCCTGATATACAGACTACACCTCCTCTGGCACAACTTGAGGCTCTTTCCTTCTGTCTCATCACCTGTTTCTTGAGAGAAGAAACTGACCTCCACCTCTGCAATCAAGAACCCTTTAGCATGGCCAAGGTAAGCACACAGTATGGCTGAGAATCTCACTAATTAGCTCAACCTTTTTCTTTTAAGAACTTAAACAAAATAAAGGAAAGATATTTCCTGGTATAGGAGAAAACAAACAAAACCAAACTGAAATTTTCAGTCGAGTGGCCACACGTTCCTTGAGTTCACAAAGTTCACATCTCAAACTTTTGCCCTTCTACTGTTATTCACTTGAATTTTTGCCAATGCATTAACACACTTTTTCCCCAAAAGAAAAGACATTGCCAGAATCATTTACTCCTCCCCCTAAAATAATTACAGCACAACATTACATACATACTTTTGATGACTGTGCTTTGGGAAAACATTGTTCCTTGTAGCAGTGAGAGTACAAAATCTTTTTCATGCCAGAGAGATACTGCTTTAAATATATGCTACTGACTAAGTACAGATAGACATAAACAAAGACCTTCCTTAAGTTAGTATTAATTTCTTGTCTGCATAATTAGAGAATATTTTACTCAATAAAGGTATAAGTTGGGTAAACCCACAGCCAAATATTTAGCCCACAAAAAACTTTTTAACACATCAGAGCTTGAAATTTCTTTTGGCTTCAACCTACAAACAGAAAAGCATCAAAACTATTTTTATAATACTTTTTTATACCAATAATACTTTTGTATGCCAGTTTTCTTCTTTTCTAGTTATCCCAAATCAAAATTATACTGAATTTACCCCTGCTTTATATGTCAAACATTTTTGTAGATGATTGCTACCAAGAAATGTAAAAAAAAGTTGGGTGACTAAAGTTAAAAAATTAAGGGTCTTGTATCTATGATTAATGCCAGAAATTTTTTTACTTTTCTTTGCTGCTAAATGCAAAAATACTCTTTCACTTTGCTCTATAGGTATTCTGCAAAATGACATGTGGAAAAGAGGAAAACAGAAGGGATCTGCAGAAAATTCAAGCTGACAGAACATTACAATAATAAGGGAACTATGTTCACAATACTAGTTAACATAGCCAAGTAGTGATCTAGCACTATTTATATGCCCATGAACATTTGAAGCAATGAAGATAAAGACTGTCAGTTTGTTATTCAAAAACTAGCACAGATTTTAAGACAGGGTAGATTAAACTTGACTAGCAGAATATCTCACTGATAGAATAATTCATGGTCACAGATCTCACAGTCAGAGTTACTGAGGATCACAAAGTTTATATATTCCTATAATATTAAAGGAGAAAGTATGTGAGCCAAAAACTTTCTTTTTGGTGATTTGGACTCTATGGAATGTATTTATAAAAAAGGTGTCTCCACAGGTTGATTTCTACAGGGTTCCAATCCCTTTGCACATCAAGTCCTCTTTGAAGTCATGGTTTCATAGTCTGCCTACAGAGTAACAGCAAGCAGCTCATTGACTGCAGCTCAACCTCTCAGCACAAGCTCATGAGCAAACATCAGTTTACAGCTCAATTGATAAGCTGGGTCTGGAGCCTGCATGAAGAAACTACTCCATTGTACTCCAAGAATGAGCCAATCAAATGCCGCATGTCAAGGAGTTCTTCAAATTTCTCCCTGAACCATTGCTGGGCTTGGAAGCCTGAATACAGATTTCACCCACCAGAGGCCAGCTGTTTGCTAGTTCCAGATAGGCCAGCTGTGTTTAAACAAAAGAACTCCAACGAGAACAAACAGTGTAAGTCAAAAGACCTTGAATCTAAATTGCTTCCTTCACATTGAAACCCCTTGATAAACTAAGGCATGTTAAACCAAGTAGATAAGGAGTCTGCGGCTATTGCTATGAAGAATATTTCTGAAATAAAGGTGAAGTCACCCACCTGAACTGTCAAACACTTCTATACTAGTTGTTACCAAGCAAGAATACTGAATCCAATGAATAGGCAGAAATCCCTTATCAAGGGAGAAGTATAACTATCTTCAAACTTTGTTACTTATATTAACCTTGTTCAGACAGTGCTAGAAACAAAGTCAAATATTTGTGAATAAGCAGTTACTGAACAAGGAATAGGCAAAGATAAGATTGTCACAGCTCTATTTCTTCATTGCCTCATGTGTGAAAGCATCACAATTCTGCTGAAATCAGATTTTAAAAAAGGTACATTACTAGTACTCAAAGGATACAATTCAGAAAGACAACTGCTTCACGGTTCTTTTTTTTCCTCAGTTGCTATTATTTTGTGTACTCCTTATCTGGGATAAAGACTGAATGGTTAAGATAAGGTCATATGTTTTGATTTTGTTATTTCCAGTCTACTTATGGAGGTCTAGGATATAGACTGTGGCAAAATCTTTACTCCAGGTATCAAAAATAAGGCTTTGATTCTGAGCACCAGAAGACTCATAAAACTTTACAGTATGTTTAAGAAAAGGCCAAAATAATAATAAAGTTTCAGATTCATCTGTGGGATATTTGTTTTGCATGTCAAATAAACCACCTAGTAAAATCTGCTGAACTATGGCTAGCTGTTTATCTGTTGAAGGTGAAGAAAGCTGCCCTTGCAAACAAGCACTTAAATTTTATTTTACTCTAGGCCACCCACAGTGTGTTTACTCATCACACAGAGACTTGCTGTAAACTAAACAGGAGGATAATTCTGACTTAATTTTCAGGTTTTAATACTATGCATGAGTAATAAAATTAAGTTTAGCCTCCAAATAAATATGCAGGGTTAAAGCACACAGGTTCGTTAAGAGCTTTCACAACTGGGCAAACAAACAACAAAGGAAATATTAAAAAGTGCAACATATCATCACAGAGAAGAGAGACCTCTGTAAGAGTTACAGAAATCTGATATATACATGACTATGCCTCTAATCAACTGCCTACAGGGCTAATTGCTCATGGCAGCTTTAAAAGGATAGGGCTGCATCCTATTGACTACAACTGCACAGCAGTTGTTGCAGAAGAGATCACTAGATAACTAAAGATATAGACTTTTCTCCCTCTTTTTCAGATGTAAGACATTCTCCCTGGGAAAATTTTTAAGGCCCTCTGAGGATTGCTAAACTTGGATGCTTGACCAGCTAGAGAGATAAAACTCAGATGCTTGAACACTTAAATAGATGTCAGATCAATCAAGACTTCTCAGCGGAGTGAGCAGTATCAAATTCTGTGGTCCATGGTTTTCCGCAAACATATGAATACACATTACTCCCTGATGAAGGAATCTGAGAGGAGCTAGAGCAAGATGTGCAGGGGAACTACAGGTTAGAGTGCGGGTCCTTTAATCTTCATCCAGAATGGTACTGATTTCCCTCTATCTATTTTTCTTTCCAGACATGAGCTCCTCAACCCCTAAATGTCTCTCCACCACAAATGACAGAACTTGCACTCACCACCTAAAACTGCTCATAACCTATCCCACATACTCAGGAACAGATATTATTCCTGTACCTCCACTGTTGTAGGAGGCAAAACAGGGAAACAGAATAGGGCACAGCCCATCCCTGCTGATGAGACATCAAAGTTCATGTCACAAAGAAATTCTCCCTCACTAACAGCAGCAGGGACAATTGGGAAAGAGTTAACTTGTTTACTAGTCACTCATAGAGGACTGTATTTTTGATTCAGGATGAGAAATACTTTTGACAGCACATTGGTAGTTTTAGTTCTTGCTAGGAAATCAAGGCCTTTTCTGCTCCTCACCTCAAGAGAGAGTGCACAAGAAGTTGTGAAAGGACAGAGACAGGACAGGACAGACCAAAAGGATATCCTATACCATAACATGTTCAGCATATAAAGAAAGAAGGAAGGGAAAGATGTTTGGAGTCATGACATTTGTCTTCCCAAATAACAGCTACATGTGATGGATCCCTGTTTTTCAGGAGATGGTTAAACACCTGTCTTACAACAGGAAGCACTGAATTCATTCCTTGTTTTGCCTTACTTGAATGCAGAGCCTTTGTTTCATACAGTAGACTCTCTGGATCTGTTTTTTTTTTCTCATTTTCACCTTTCTGATTTTCTCACCTATTCTACTGTGGAGTGAGTGGGCAAGCAGCTGCATGGTGCTTGTTTGCTGGCACGGGTCCAGCCACAGATTAAGAAATTGTACCTTATTTTATTTGGATCTAACCTTAGCTTTCCCTGCAAGAGGGGCCAAACAATGGGCTTCCAGTCACAACCCTCAAGGTACAATAGTAGTTCCTTGGCTAGCAAGTTCTCCTTGCCCAGTGCTTGTTTAACTTAAACACTTAAGTTTGCTTTTATAAATTACAATTTAAGCAGAGGCTGGCATGTGGATAACATGAAACATGGTATTAACAGAAAGAAACTTTTCACTCAAAGTAGGACATGGAAGATTATGTATACAAAGCAAATTGAAACTTTGCCTACATTAAGAAAATACAAAATCTTTTGTTAAGATAAGAAAGCATGTGACCTTCCAAAAATAATGAAATTCTGAGGTGATGGCACAAAATTTACTGCAGAAAGGGTAAAAATAGAACTAAATACATAAAGAGTACATGCATTGTTTATCCTATGCTTTTGGTGAATGCTGTTTGTTCTACACATTTCCATTTAGATGTAATTTTTTTTTTTAATAAAAAAACCAGTAAGCACAGAAATGAGTGAAAACCTCTAGCAAAGTTGTGATTGTGGAAACAAAAGCCAAGTACATTGTATTATTGCATTTGCATTACTACAGGGACACATTGGAGGGGATCCTTCAGTAGCAACTGCCAAAGTAAGAAAAATCAGCTTAAGAACAGCTTTATGAGCTCTTTGAGATCTGTTTTAAAACTTATTTTGATACTAATGAGCTCTGCATATATTGTAGACAGCTGACTAAATAAAAAAGGCCATGAAGATTATCTGTTCTTGCTAGTCCTCTGGTATAGGCAGTCTAACTAACGTAAACCAGAGGAGATAAGTATCAGTAACTTATGAAAAATGCCATTACAGCATGCTAGAAGCAAACAGTCATGTGAAATGAGAAGAACAGAACTCAATATAGCGTGCAATGGCTGTAAGCTTCAGTGCCCACATACTAAGCTTTCTGTACTGTAATGGTCTGATACATTCATTTTGACCCAGAGACCAGAGATAAATTGTCTTAGTAATACAAACAAACAGCTAAGCATTTAGGGCAAAGTTTTTGCAGAACACAGGGATAACATCTAAAAGCATTGTTGGGTGATAGGGAGAAACAGCCCAGGAGACAGGGAGTTAAATCTGAAGTAAAAGAGATAGTATAATTGCTTCTCCAAGTTGCAGTGCATGGGAAAAAAAAAAAAAAAAAAGCAGACAAGCAACTGGCAGTAGTATTTGTTTGGCACCTATTTCAGTGTATCCAAACTGAAAAGTAACTTAATTTTTCCATTTGGAGTTAATCAAATTTTGCCTATAAAAAGAAAAACTTTACATGTGCAGCAAAGTGTCAGAACTGAGAAATCCATGGGGAACCACCAGTTTTTAAATAAATTCTCTCACTTAAGTATCCTTAAAGTAACATTAAAGTTTCAAAGCACTGACATTAGCACAGCAGCCAAATAAACAAAGCAAAAATTTAACTATGAGCTTTTATGATTCAACCTTATTTAGAGGGGCAAACATAGATGGCCATTAGTTGCAATGCAGAACACTGGGCATAGCAATGTCTAGTACCTCTCAGGCACAGCAGTAAAGGTAGCAAGTACATAACCTATACTGTCTTGAATTAGCAATGAGCATTTGGTTATTGCTTTAAAACATTGTACGTAAAAAAATGTTATCTACTTAACAAAGAGTATTCAGAAATTGATGAAATATCAGACCATAAATTTGGGTAGGGTTACCCAAGAAAACACTCATAACCAGATTTTAGGTAATTTCTCAGACTAATACTATATTTTGTTGTTGTGAACTCTCATATTGTACAAAATAGGATAGTTTTATTAGATGGAGATGATTCCTCATAGCAAAATATCTGAACTTTATTTTAGTGGAAAAAAATTGGAAAATGGAGGAGATAACATGCATTGTACTTTTACTACAGCTCAACAATCAGCAGTCTCATGGTGTTCATACAAGGAAACAAATTTGGTATCATTTTAGTTATATAGGTTTTTACTCTCTCACATGTAAGATATTTCTTTGAATATATTATAACAAATTAAAAAGACATTTTGAAGGACAGATATCCTGAGAATTAACAACATTGATCTGCCTCAGCTTTTGGTTTTGGTCTCTGGATTTTTCTCTGCTTGAAACTGCCCCAGAAATAATGTCTGCCAGAGGAACACGTTAGACAGCTGACTCTCTTAAGAGAGTTGGGTATGGAGATGAAAAGTTACTTTTTCAACTAGTAGGTAGGGTTCTGAGAGGATTGCAGGGATGTGCTGTCAACACAATGCTCAAAAAGGATAGTTGCATAATACTCAGGTGTCCTGGTTTTGGGCCAAAATTAATAAATTAGCCCCCCAGAGACAGATGGTCCTCCCTCTCTCTCTCTGAAGAGAGGAGAGGAAGGAAGGAGGATATTTAAGAGTTCGGAAGAATTCCAAACT